>JAODXP020007110.1:50000-60000 GCA_027497455.2 Sardinella longiceps | reverse complement strand
GTGTTTGTGTGAGTATGTGTGTAATTGATCTTGGCCCAGTCTCTGAAACTTACTGTACATACAGTAGGTCCATGAGCCAAGTGTGTGTGTGTGTGCGTGTGTGTGTCTGTGTGTGTGTGTGTGTGTGTGTGTGTGTGTGTGTGTGTGTGTGTGTGTGTGTGTGTGTGTGTGTGTGTGTGTGTGTGAATGAATGTGAGTCCTGTCCTGAATATCTCTGACATTGCTGTAATAAGCAGCATGTAGATAAATAGATCACAAAGAACCTATTTTGACTCCTCTGTTTCTGGAAATCAAAAGGTGATACAAAAGGTACAGAACATACAGTATACCTGCCCCACTGTCAAGCATTGCTTCCACAAAAAGGTCATGACCATTGAATTTATAATGGATATGAAATTTAATAGAACACCAAAAAGGAATTTTAAATGTTTAACTTCAGTCTTTGAAAGTCAGTTGACGGTTTGTGCCCTCTTGGACACTGAACACTAATATTGGCTATGTCATTATTTAGATCATTTGATGGCCTGTCAAATAATTTCCGTCTCACACTTCACATACAGTAGGTGCACTCTTGTATGGCTTGGGTCTTGTCTCGTTTCCTTCTTACACTTCACATAAAGTTGGTGCTCTCTTGTATGGCTTGGTCCTTGGCTGAAATATATCCACACAGATAAGCGCAGAGCGCTCCAAAGATGATCATCAATACCAGCATGCATATCAAAGGCTTCTGGCTTCCCTGACTGCCCACACATGAGGTGAAAATCAAGATGGCGAGGAAACTAATGGCAGTCAGGACGGCTGCAGCACTGACCTTGTTACAAGCCTCTCTGTTAAGATTGTGAGAGAGAAATAGTGTGAAAACTTTGATGAATGTTGGTGAATTGTGAAAGTAATCGTAAAATACTGATAATGGACAAGCTTACTGTGTGTAGTAGCAAGATCCATCTGAGAATGAGCCATATGCAGATGGGGCTGTACCTGTAGCCATCTGTACCTGCAGTTTGTGTAGCCATTGTATTATCAGTCACAATGTGCAGTCCTATTTACTGTATCTATGAGGGCATACTTCAATAACCTCCATTACAAAAAAAAAAAAATATAATTTTGAATGTAGTTTCTCAGCATGCCCTCTTGACTTTCAATCATAAAATATTATTTTAAGTGCACTTTTATCTAAAATGTGTTACTGCAGCATCTTAAAGTAGTGTGGTCTTGAGTCAGCCAAAACAACAAAAACGAAAGTGAAAGTAAAATGAACTGAGGCTCAATGCTCAACACTTTCTCATCTAATTGATGTTCTGTTCTATACGTCATGTGTTTATTACCTCCACCAAGGAGGTTATGTTTTCGCCGGCATGTGTCTGTCTGTCTGTGTATAATTTAACTCGGAAAGTACTGTACGGATTAGGATGAAATTTTTCGGACAACTTGTGTATTTGGACAAGTAACAACTGATTAAATTATGGTGTTGATCGGTGATCCAGAACATGATATTTATATTGTGTCTGTAACCACATTGCCTTGGCAGAGGTCTGTGCTCTCCGTACTTTTCTAGTTATCTTTTCCTTCCTTTAAAGAGAACAGTGAGAATCTAAAGACCATAGAAGAGTTTTGTTCCAAAACACTATATTAGCCATATAGCCATATTAACTCATTTTCAGAAATATATATATTTTTTACATTTTATTTTGTAGATGTAAGTGTAACTACTTCTGGGATACTTTTGGTGATTTATACTCACAAAATAAAATCAACAAAATTGAAGTTTGGTCAATAATTCTGAAATATGCAATTAATCAAAAATATATTTATAGACCAGGTCGTTCATTCATTATTCTATTTCGGAAGTCGCACAAGAAATGAATAAGGACTCATTTATGATGTTTTACACTTGAAAATCACTCATGAAATGGAACCAAGCGCCATGTTTTGATATATTTTAGGAACTGAAAATGAAACGCTGAATCCTAGAAAAAAGAGTAGAGCAATAAAGAAAAACGTCCATCTGAATTGCATCTTCGGTTTGTTAAGCACCCAGAATTCAGATGACCTGGAAGTAATTCTGGAAGTAGGTGGTTGAGTTTTTATTACATGGTTTATTTGGAGGCAAATACCGACTTTGCAAGCATTGTTGCAACACTATTCCGGAACGTTGCTACACTTCAAAAGATGTGGTTGATCTGTGATTAGTGTGCGAAAAATATTTTGTGACCCTCACAACCCCGTGAGATGGTTGCATATATCCATAACGCATATATCCATAACGCCACAAGCAAGTGCATGCAAGCGCCACCACAATATTGAGTAGGGACAGAGGACGGGAAGGGTAGACCAACTGTGATTGAGAGGATTTTCACAGCTCTGATTATCAGCATCTTCCATCAGTTTCCCAGCTCATCTCCAGCCTTTACCTGTGTAGTCTACATGGACACATGGCTTCCCAACGATAATGCCCCAAATATATCAAAGAGAAATGTGTATTAAACGTGTGTAAAACAGTGGTATAAAGAGCAAGAGCGTGCGCTTCAGCTCATTAATAAACTTGCCAGCTAAAGAATACACTCCATTATTTTTCTGTTATGTCTCTGGCTCCGGCTACGTCTGGAGCGTCTTTGTGTATGCCTTGTATGGTCGCTATCTAGACTTTTTCTGGTTCGACTCAGGCTGCAAACTTTCCTTTACGGAAGGGTCAGTCAAATGAATTTCAATAAATGAATAAACAAATATCACACATTGAAAAACGATCAAAAAATGTTGTAATTTCTTATAATACTATTATGGTATGGGGCAACACATGCAGAAAACCAAATACAGCCATTCTTGCGTGTATGGCTTTATACAAGACAAGAAGTTGCACCCTTTTTCAATTTCATCTTTCATTCCAAAATAGAATAATGAATGAACGAAAAAGTATATGTCACAGCACACTGCTGTTCCAGGTTCAACCCCCTCTGAGACACACAACACCAGAAAATACTGAGTTTAAATATTTTATTTTAACAGGTCGGCAACCACAATCCTCACAGCAGCGAAAGCAGTACCCCCACCCCAGACCTAGACAAGAGTAGCAACACTATAGCCACATAACACCCAATAGGCATATTAGGACAGACACATATCATTCCCCAAGGGGCAACACAGCACTTTCAATACAATAACACACAGCAAGAAAAAGAACAAACACATGAATACTATGGCAAAAATCACATTATGCAAAGAAGCAACCTAGCCCACACCCACAAGGCTATTCACTACAAAATATCAAAACCACCTGCAATAGGCAGCACACAGGTAGAGAAAACACTCATGTACACACACCCCCGGATTAGATAAGAATGTCCCTAATATGTTGACCCACACACTGACATGAGGAGTTCACAGGGGCTGCTTGCCACTGAGCAAATGCGTTGCCCAGCAGGAGTAAATATAAAGTGGGTCGGCGGCTTCCCCACGCCGACCCAAAAAAAAACAAAAAACAAAACACCCAATCGGAGCCCGCACACCAACCAATTAACCGCGGCGTCACAGTCTCTTTCCGAAGGCAGTCACGTCCTACGCGATCACGTTGTCATCGATCAGCTGCCTCGGTAGCCGGAGCAGGTTCACGCAGTAACCCTCATCCAACACTGCCGGGACAAGGAACAAACTCAGCGGCCTAGTCACACTTGCAATCGGCCCATTCACACAGACTGACAAGAAGTAGTACTTCCCTTCCACAAGATGATCACCGCGCAGTCTCATCCAGCCAACCGCGATCCACGTCACTCGCCAGCTGTAGTCCTCTTCTCCGTCGATGATCTCAGCTAGAAGAGAGACAACAGCGCTAAGAAGCCAAACCGTCCCAGGAGCCAACTAAGCACACAAGCGCACACACACACAGCAGTAGCACTCCACTTCCCTCAATAAGCCAGTTGATCATGCAGCTCTCTCACTCTCACGTCGCCGTCCTCTTCTTCCATCCGACGTCCCTCCGAACTCCGAACCTCCGGAAAAAGAACACAATCACTCACCCGGAGGAGACCAGCCAAAGCCCACACACTGCATTCACATAAGAGTGTACAACAAGCACTTTCCTTTAGCAGAGGTGTCCATGCACTCGTCTCCTCACACGCCGATGAGCCCACTGCTACCGCTTAGCTGCTACTCCACTGCTGTTGCCGGTGCCGGTGTTGTTGTGATTCCAGGCAAGTCGCGGGGTGATGACGTCACTACCCCTTGGCCGCCTGGGAAGCCGCTCGCCCAACATGCAAAGACTGCCTGTATAAAAAGGATTTCTCCCCGCCAAAGTCCCAATCAGTCAATCAGTCCTAATAGTTCGCCACCCATGCAGGGGGTTGTTACCACAGTTCACAGAGTCCACGGACACACACACACACATTAACATTTCAATCAACAGTTCATTATTGACAAATACTTAAGATAGCAAAACCCACAATAGTCCATATGTGACATATACGGACCATACCCTTTTGGAACCTAACTCTTCTGGTTTCAAGCAAATATTCAAGTGCAATATAGATCTGTCTGAGCAGAGCTTTTTTTGCATTCTATTATGAATATAAAAAGTTGCAGAGTAGATTTGTAGATATAATATATTACCTTTCACAGGAGTCAACAGAAAGTGTTGAAAGCTGTTTTAAATTTTTTTGGCTGCCGTTCTTCACAAGAATTTGACGACATCTGTGCATCCTGCTACAACCACAGTGCTCAAGCTGCTGAATCAGACAAGTGCATTACTGCTAATTAAAGTGACAGCGCACTTTAAACTACATGTAAAAACTTGCCAAGTTCAAGTTGCCAAGATGCCATCTGATTGGATTAAAAAGTAATTCAAATACAGAGTTTATGTGTTATGTAATCTGGTTGGATTAAAAAAGTAAGTTTATGTGTTAATCTGGTTTGCAATATTTTAAATGCAGTTGAGTAGAGATACAGTACATATACATACATTCACAAGGACCACTATGGAAACAATCTCCCTAAGCTTTTTTGTGTTATCATTTTGACACGTTGTACAAGGTTTTCAAAACATACTTATTGACTTGTTTGTTTATATACCTTTTAAATGCTTTGTATAATGTCAATAAACAAACTAAGTCAAGTAAAAAATAACTTGAAATAGACTATTAAAACAACTTCCCTCAATGGGTTCGCTTCTGAACTCTTTGTGTGGTTGTGGTTGTGGTTGTGGTTGTGTGTGTGTGTGTGTGTGTGTGTGTGTGTGTGTGTGTGTGTGTGTGTGTGTGTGTGTGTGTGTGTGTGTGTGTGTGTGTCTGTGAGTGCAGACTCTGTCATTATGGACCCATGAAAGTATTTATTTATGGTGGTCATCATACTTTATCTTTTGTGTTCCCAACAGAACATATACCTATCCCACTGTCAAGCGTAGCCTCCACAAAAACGTCACAAACATTCAATTTATAATAGATATGAAATTTAATGGAATTTTACTTGTTTAACTTCAGTCTTTGAGTAAGTCAGTTGACAGTCAGTTGATTGTTTATGCCTTCTTGGACACTGAACACTAATTGGCTATGTCATTATTTAGATCATTTGATGCTCTGTCAAATAATTTCCTTGTCACATACAGTAGGTGCACTCTTGTATGGCTTGGTCTTTGGTTCAAATATAATGCATGTCACACTGCAGTACTCAGTTGCCAAATTCATCCAGCACAAACCATCACAATGTCTGACCTAATTAATCACATCTTCTATCCCTGTCAGTAGTATGAGATCTAAGGCCAGACACAGAAGCTAATCTCCTTTTATTGTAACTATAACGTCGTCCACATAATTGAATGACACACACACAAACACACACACCCAGACACCCACAGGCACACATAGTCCCATAAATGTAGTGCTGTCCACACACACGAGCGCTGAGCCCCCCACAGATGACCATCAATAATAGTGTGTACATCAAAGGCTCCAGGATTCTGCGACTGCTTCTGTCCACACATGTTAAGATGAAAGTGGCGATGACACTAACGACAGCCAGGATGGCTCCAGTTCTGGCCTTGTTACAATCCTTTCTGTCAAAATGTGAGAGAGAAATGGTGTGAAACTCTAAGAAATGTTAGAGGTGAATTGTTAACGAAATTGTAAAATACTGATAGTGGACAAACTTACTGTGTATAGCAGGAAGTCGAAGCCCCATGTGGGAATGATCCATATGCACAGGTACCAGACATCTTTGCCTTGTTGTCAGATGAGACTGTACCTGTTTGTGTAGCCATCAGACATCAGTCACAATGTGCACAGTCTCATTTACTGTATCCATAATGCCACTCCTTACTCCAATAACCTCCATCACCAAAACAAAAAAACTTGACCTTCTCTTGACCTCTTGACCTTCAATTCAAACTCTATTCTATTAGGTGTTTTTGTCTAAATAATTCCTGAGATACAACTTCGCCTAATGTGAATTTGAAAGCTCCTCAAGTTTACCCTTACACACATACAGCATGGAGGAAGACTACACACATCTCTATGAAGATGGAGCCTGGCTTACACTTAGATTTATTATAGATTTATATCTATTTAGCTCATTAAAAACATCCATATGCTTGTCTTAGTCACCCTGTTGAATGAAAAATAGATCTATGATGAGGGAAAAGACATTAATGTATATCACATGTGCCATTTTTTTTATTATTATTCATTTATTTTATGTGCACTTTTAAATAAAGGCATATATTCAAGATGTTTCTGCAGCATCTCAAAATAGTTTGGCCTTGACAACAACATCAATAAAAAAGTGAAAGTAAAATGAACACCAACAGCAACAATAAAAAAGTGAAAGTAAAATGAATTGAGGCTGAAAGCTCCACACTTCCTTATCTAAGTAATGTTCTATTCTATGTCATATATTTATTACCGTATCTTTTCTCTCCTCTGAGAGGACTAGTGAGAATCTAAAGATCATTCACACAAATTGGTTTCAAGAAAAGTCAAGTATAAGAAATATTCAAGAGCAACATAGATTTGTCTGAGCAGAGTTAACTTTTCAAAACAAAGAAACTTTAATGGAACTTTGACTTCTATTGTGATTATAAAAAGTTTCAGAGTAGATTTGTAGATATATAATAATATATTACCTTTCACAGGAGTCAACCGAAAGCGTTAGAAGTTTTCGCTCTCGTTCTTCACAGGAATCTGATGACATCTAAGCGTCCTGTTGCAGCCTCAGCACCCAGCTGCATCCTGTGTCTGAATCAGACTTGTGCAGAAATTACTGTTAATTAAAGTGACAGTGCAGTTACTAAAACCACAAAGTCCAAGTTGCCAAGAAGCGTGCATTCTGGTTGGATTAAAAAGTTATATCAAAACCATGTTTGTGTGTTAATCTGGTTCAAAATATTGAAATTGAATAGAGATAACTTGGAAATCATTATTAAAACAACTTCCTTTGACCAGTTCGCTTCTGAAAATGCTTTATGTGTGTATGTGTGTACAGTATTCTACTCCTCTGGATCATGGCTCTCTCTCTCAGCCTCTGTATGTGTGTGTCTGTGTGTGCGTGTGTGTGTGTGTGTGTGTGTATGTGTACGGGTGTTTAACGAACTTTGAAATAAAACTCAGTGTGCTTTGTAAACATAACAGATTAGGTTCTCCGCTTCTGTGAAACTCTTCTCTATCCCAAACAGCAAGAGTTTCATGTGTATTTCATGTGTAGCCCCTTCTATATCCCAGACAGCGAGAGTGCAATGCTATTTTATGTATATAGTAAGAAGAGTGCAATGCTATTTTATGTATATAGTAAGAAGAGTGCAATGCTATTTTATGTATATAGTAAGAAGAGTGCAATGCTATTTTATGTATATAGTAAGAAGAGTGCAATGCTATTTTATGTATATAGTAAGAAGAGTGCAATGCTATTTTATGTATATAGTAAGAAGAGTGCAATGCTATTTTATGTTAGGTTATATAGTAAGAAAGTGCAATGCTATGTCATGTGTATCCCCTTGCTATTCAGAGGCACTGAGTCATTCCAACAGTTTTGCAGAAAGTTGTTCTGATCACAATGTCTTTGAGCAGGAAATTTCAGCTTTGACAAGAGTGAAGCCCCATCAGTTACCTAGCGGGGGTCCTCTTTCACACACTCTCTCTCTCTCTCTCTCTCACACACACACACACACACAGCTACATCTGTCACTCTCTCATCTATTTCTCTTTCAGTCATTCTTCCTCCTCATGTCTAGCCTCCCCTCCCATCCTCTTCTCCTCCTTTCCCTTTGTCATCCCCCCATTCATCTTCTCATGCCCCTCTGATTGGGTCTCTCCCCAGTACTTTTCTCCTCTCCTCTCATCTTTCTCTCTGCCCTCCCCCTCTTTCCTCTCTTCCTCTCCTCCTCATCCCCTCCTCCCTCCCTCCTTTCTCCTCTCCTCTCTGCCCCTCCCTCATTTTCTCTCTCCTTTCTCCCCTCTCATCCTCTTCTCTTATCCTCCTGTCTTCTTCTCTCCCCTCTCATCCCCTCCTCCCTCCTTCTCTCCTTTCTCCTCTCATCCTCTTCTCTTATCCTTCTGTCTACCTTCCCTTCTTCTCTCCTCCCATCCCCTCCTCCTTCCTTCCCTCCCCTCTCCTCTCCTCTTTCCCCACTTCCTCTTTTTCTTCTCTTCCTCCTGAGCGGTTCCTTGTTCACCTTCTCAATGTCACAGTGACCCCCTGTGGCCTCTCCATTGCGTTTACACTTCTATAGAACAAATAATATATTTTTAATTTTTTTATTATCCATGAACATCTGAGAGACAGAAAGAGGGAGAGAAAGAGAATGTGTGTGTGTGTGTGTGTGTGTGTGTGTGTGTGTGTGTGTGTGTGTGTGTGTCTCTGTGTGTGTGTCTCTGTGTGTGTTTGTGTGTTGTCCTTCTGCTTGTTAGACAAGCCACTCAGAAGTTTAGATTCCATAATTAAAGCAAAGTTTGCATTCTAAACGAGACAGTGACACAGTGCGTCTGAGCGGAGCTGAGCTGAGCAGAGAGGAATGTTGTGTTTGGATGTTGATTTAGGATGTTTGGCAAATGCCAGCAGTGTCTCTATGAGGTCTTCTCCTATCCAGACACTCTGTGAAGATGACAAGGCTGTGGAAGGCCTGTCAAAACACACTCACAGCTACAGCTACAGCAAAGGCACTGAAGAGAACCCCAGAGAGGCTGACTTGTCTCTTTATTTGCTTCCCCAAACACACACACACACACACACACACACACACACACACACACACACACACACACACACACACACACACATACAGTTAGGAAGAGTTAGCAAATCTTTTAAACAGCACCTGAATTTACCTCATGAGCTACCCACACTGTCAGTACAACATCTGCTTCGACAGTCTTAAAGCCTTGTGTACTTATTTATTTATTTATTTATTTATTTATGTATTAGGATGCTTGGGAAGAGGTGGTGGTTAGCGTAGCGGTTAAGGAACCTGGCTAGCGTGCTAGTAGCATGGAAATTGTGGGTTCGTATCCCAGCTGCTACCGTTGTGCCCTTGAGCAAGCCACTTAACCCTGAGTTGCATAAGGTAACAACGTAATTGATAGTTGAAAGAGCTAGATAGCAAAAATGCTCTAAAAAATTGCTCTATCTGCTAAATAGACAACAAAAATGAAAATCACTCTGTCTGCTAAATAGATAGCAAAAATGTAAATCTTTCTGTTTGCTAAATGCATGAATGTAAAAAAAAAAAGTGGTGTGTGTGTGTGTGTGTGCGCGTGCGTGCGTGTGTGCGTACATGTGCGGTTCTGAAGAGACCTACCAAAGGATGTGAAGAGATGTGCCCCCACCCTACCTCCATCTCATCCCAGCATGGCAGACTGCAGACTGCTATCCTGTCCTTCTCACGCTACTCTGGAGTTAACCACTGATAGCTTCTCTTCTCTTGTCCTGGCAGCTCCATTGTCTCAGATAATAAGCCACTGAGAGCTGTGCTAGACTGGGCAGAACAGAATGCTGACATGAGCTGTAAAAACAGACGTCTCTGTTGAGG
>JAODXP020007110.1:0-45000 GCA_027497455.2 Sardinella longiceps | reverse complement strand
ATTGTTCGAGGCTCAACGTCATCGAGGATGTCTCAATTCTCTAATTGCTGCGAGGAGGAGAGAGGAACGAGGACGGAGGAGAGAGGAGAAAGGTCCGATAAGCGAGGAAGCACAGGTGTATCCTTTGCGGAGAAAACGCGGAAGCGCGAACAGTGGGAACGTGCGTTCATTGGCTTGAATCGAGAGTCTAAAAAGTTTAAATGCCCTCCCATTCTGTCACCTCAACATCCAATTAAAAAAACGAGTTTGCTATTTGCGAAAAGGGAGTTCATATGACTGTTTGGAGCAAGGAAAAAGCATATTAGAAATAATAAAAAAAACATCTCTTGCTGAAGTTGATTGTTTAGTCGAGTTTATTATGATGTGCATTGTCCGTGGTTATAAGACAAAAGTGAACTGATGCAAAACAGATCGTGGTTTAATTGTCTTGGTTTAATTACATTGCATTATGATGAATAAAATTGTTTGGTGGTTGTTATAGCCTATATTTGATGAAGATAGCATTTATTTTGGTCAGTTTTTTCAGAGATGTCATCTGTAATGGACGTCTCATACTAGTGATGCATGAATCAGGAGGACATCTCATTTCTTATATCTGTCTGCCCTCGATTCCTCCATCCTCCGATCGTTGCTTCCTTGCTTCCTTCACGGGAGGAGGGGCTAGGTCGGAGGAAAGGTTGGAAGTGAGGAAAGGAGGTCGGAGGAATTATATATTGAGATGTACCCTTAGATTAGGAAGTCTCCAGTCCAGGCAAAATTGTCCCTAGACTAGTCTGTGAGCTGGTTGTCATGGAAGGATTTCCTAATAATGTGTATGGAATCCATGAATGAAACACTAACAAAACATATCTTATTGCTGTACACACCGCGTGTGTGTGTGTGTGTGTGTGTGTAATCCATGGATGAGAGATTAGCCATGCCGCGATTGTCAGCGCATGGCGCAATGTGAGCTTTAATTTGCCGTTTTAAACCACGTCTTGTTAGCTTTGTTTTAGCGTCTGTCTGGTATATTTTGGCACTGTTTCAACTCAGATTTAAACAGGGATTCACACCATATACTTTTTAAGTCCATAACGACCAGCCAATCTGTACTTATGGAGGATTGCCCCATTCATTTTGGAGGTCCTGGTCTTGTTAAGCCCAAATAGCTGCCCGGAGGCCTTGTCCAATATGGCGGCCGAGTGAGTGGGACTTGCCTTAGAAGGACTTTGGATGTACCCCACTGTTTGAAAACTTTTGGGTTCTTCTTCTGGTCATTGAGGGCGATCTTAGTGCCCCCAACAGGCCTGGCATAAGTACTACATCAGTTTCATGCGTTTACAGAGATTCCATTTAGACGTCTTTTTTTCTTAGCGTAGATAAAATAATCGTTTGCTGTCATGTCGCTTCTGTGTGCACATGACCTAAGAGGAAACTAATCTACCCCTTAAGCTATACCTTCTCTGAAAGCTTACACTCACAGGGTGTCATACAATATAAATTGAGAAAGGTCCCACCCTCTCCATTTCTTCACTATCCATGTATATGAGCACATTCTGAGCTAATTCAATGCATATCCCTCTATTGCATAGTGTTGCTTCAGGGTAACATACCCATTTTCCCTCAGTTTCACTGGCACTAAAAGTCATACACCAATAAAAATAGCTTATGTTAATCAGGAGGAAGTATTTTAAGCCAATAGACTACTTGTATTTGATCACATGACTTGCCCCATTCCTTTTTTAAACTCCTTTTCTCACCTGCACTCTGAAATGGAGAGCCATGTTTTCGAGACCGCCTTGCGGCCTAAGCCTTTTACTCCGACATCCCTCCACTCAGACATCCCTCCCACTCCGACATCCCTCCATTACGACATCAACCATTCAAACATTTTCATACCGCCATTCAGACATACCGCCATTCCGACATACCGCCATTCCGACAGCATACTGGAAGCACGTCCGTATTTGGGGGCATTATCTTTTGTTGGCTTATTTTAAACGATGGGGGAAATACGCCCGCTCTGACATAAGCCCCCTCCCCTCTGCTTTTGCCTGAGCTATAGCCTCACTCGCCTAAGGTTGCCACAACTTTTACCTACATACTTTCGGCGGGCATTCTCCCTCATCTCACAAGATTGCTGTGTTCCAATGCTGGAAGTGTGTGTTAATGTTTGTTAGGTTTGTCGTGGATATCCTCTCATGCCTGGAAACAGGCTCGGGCTTGTAATCTGTGCGGTCTGATGAGCCGGTCCATTTTTGGGCAGGTGGCATCTAATTTCTTTACATGCAACTGCAACTATTGTAAATTATGCTATTTATTTCTGTACCCTAGGCTATTTTCAGCAGCCCATTCGTAACCCTATATTGCCCCTTTATAATACGGTTACATCCAGAGGTTTTGGACGGGGCAGGCACGGACTGACCGGTCTGGCATTTGGGCACATGCCAGAAGGGCCGCGGCTCTTTCAATACTCATCGCGGCCCTTCCAATATTCGTTGCGGCCCCATAATCATACGTTCGAGAATTATGAATGCAAATATTACACTGCCTGCGTTCAAAGTTCTATTCAGATTGCGTTCCCCTAACACCGTTTCGCTATTTATACCATTGACACTGCCATACATTACACACGGACGGTGGCATCTTGATGGGTGGGTCTCATTATGTTTCATGTTGTATTTTTCCTGAATATATATTCCAATGATGTAAAAGTGTTCAAAATAATAAAAAAAATCTATACCTATTTATATTTTGCTTTTGTTTGAGACAACTGTAGTAAAGCATTGCTTTGTGGGATTTTTATTTTCATTTACGTTCGGTCCCGCCAAAAGAAAAAGAACGTAAAAGATTCATCAACATTCTGAAGCTTGTTGTAGAGAAAAACTAACTGACGGTAGGCTAGATGTCGCGAATGGACAATTATAGCTATTAAGAAAAATGAATCAAGGTCCAGGAAGAGGAGGAATTAAACGAAATTGTTAATAAAGCACATTTGACATGACTTGTGGCGTTTGGTGGTCACTAAGCGGTGAGATGCTGCCATCTTGTGGTCTTTTCAGGTAGCCTATTTTCTTAATCAGTTCAGTCCTTCGTTTCCCTAGTGACTGACGATACACGAAGTGTCCCATAAATTCAAAGATTGTTCACTCTAGAATCTTTGCATAAATTCAAGGTTGTTGTCACTGAAAACACGGTGTTCTGTTCGAATCTATACCGTAGTATCTATTATGCCGGCTTCTTGGCTTGCTTGGAAGAAGACCATGAAGAAGTGTGTTGTTTTGTCTCTGCAATCGCCAAGAAATCACAAGGCCATTCACACATGGAATAGCACGCAGAGCTCTCTCGCCCACACAAATATGGATATTAGAAGATGTGTTGCACCGCCCGACGCTACGAATAAGACAAGGTAGGGGCTGAAGGATTTCCATTAATAATCATTGTTTGTGTCCGCCGTGACACTTTTTTTATTTCACGTAAGGTCGCGTTTCTACTGTCATAAGCCAGTCCGTGGCTAGTCTCGCTACTAGCCAAGGTGATGTGATCTGTAAACCTTTTTAGCTTGTGGTAATCTGGGGGCTGTTGTAGTTTTTCTTATTCGTACTGTATTCTTAACTTCATGACTTGGTAATGGGCTCTCGAATTGGTGGCTTGTCTTGCTGAAATACATTTTAGTAGCCATATCGATGTAGACCTACGGTATGTTGTTTTGCGTTCAGCTCTGGACTGGTTAGCATAGAAGTTGGACTGACTCCCACTCATAGTCTTGTCATCGGGAGCAAAGCGGACATCAAAAGTGGTTGGTTCATTGATTGTAACGTTATAGTGTGTGTGTGTTGGCACGTTGATGCTGGCCTGGTGCCTGTTGTTTAAAGGTCGGTTTCTGAAACTTCAGTGTTTACTAGGCCTACTATTTTATTAAAAGTCACAATTTCTCTCTGTGTGGGGCGGGCCAACGAGTGCAGAGTGCGCTTGTTATAACGCACCGTTTTCGACGTGTAGGATGCACCATGCACCTAGTTCTAGTAGGAGGATGCACCTTGTGTTTACCAATGTGTTTTCATGTGGTGCGCGGTCACCAAGTTGTTGCAACTTCCGCGAAGTGGAATGTGTGTGTGTCTCTCTGTGTGTGTGTGTCTGTGTGTGCGTGAGGGGGGGGGTACTGGGGGGTCTTGGGGCCGCGTTGTGGGTCAAAATGCCAGGGCCGTTTCTCTATCCCAGTCCGTCACTGTCAGCCAAACAATTCATAACGTTAGCATACTTTCACAGTTCAGGTTTAATATCTGTGCACAGGTCCATGGCACCGTTGTGCTTAACCACGTTAACCTTGCTTCTCAATCGTATCGTATTTCATGATGGCTGTATACAGATCTCCACCCTCAATAGCTTTGATTATGTCATCAAATCACAGTTAACAATCAAGACTGTAGCAGTGTAAGCAACTTGACTAAATGCAAAGATTTGCAGGCACACATTTTACCTCATCAGCCAAACAATTCATAACGTTAGCATACTTTCACAGTTCAGGTTTAATATCTGTGCACAGGTCCATGGCGCCGTTGTGCTTAACCACGTTAACCTTGCTTCTCAATCGTATCGTATTTCAAATAACAGTTTTGTTTAGCACTTATATTATGGGGTACTTTCTTTTAGGTAGCGTTAGCTGCTAAGTGTACACCACATACAGTAGGACGAGAGAAGAGAACACGACCCTAACGTTAGCTGCTAACGTTAACGTTATATCTGTCTGTCGAATTCGAATGCAATTAAGATTACAACCTTAATGTCAGTAACCTGACTCCCGCGCAGATGAATGAATACACGAGTGTCTGCGAAAGCTAGGCTACAATGTCAGTGCATGTTGTCGAAATAAACAATATAGCCAACTTACCAACATAATCTTCTTAGCAAGATGTCACCATTGCTGACCACGAGTTAGAGCGGTGTGCGCCATAGCTTTCAGAAATGGATTTGAGAATGACATCATACCCAGTGTCCCTTGCGAAATTCTTCACGATTGGCCAATCTGCAAATTCTTGGAACGCCCATGGGCGTTCTGGCATTAAGGCGGAACCGTCAATACTGCAGCTGGACCCTTCTCGATTATGCTGCCAAAATGGAGGCTGTGGAGTTTGCTGCTCTTGGTGAAGTGATTAGGACATAAGAGGAACCAGGAAGAAGGTGACTGGAGTAAATGGACAGGAGCAAGCCTTTTAACAGTGATAGTGATAGATGATGAGCACTGCTTCTTTTGCTTGAGGCTTCAGCATTTTCTATAGTTGTAAATGCACATTATCCACTGATCATGTGACAATAAATTGGATTGTTTTGAACCACGTCGTGTTTGTCCCATCATTCTCTCTAAACGCTTTTCTCTAATAGCGTTTTCACACCGGAAAGCCCCGTGCCGGTGCCGGTTCCCGCACCAGTTACAGCGGGAACCAAAGTGCCGGCCCAAGAACTATCTGTGTTCATACCAATTTATGCGAGCCCATGACGCATTATCCACAAAGGGCGTTGCTTTGCCACAAATGCAAACAGTTTAGCATATTACTCTTACTAATGCTGCCATCTAACATCTGATGGAAATGTGTGAACCTCCAAATATTAAGCAAATATTTGTCTCATTTGCCAATCACTGCCCAAACTCATTTTCACTTGATTTCCTTCATTATCCCCGGCTCACATGTCCGATTTGTTTATTTTCCGCTTTGACCCCAACTTAACCCGGTGACGTTAACTCATGTCGTCACGGTTCGCGTTGAAAAACCAAGTTTTACTTGGTGCCCGATGGGAACCAAGTTTGCGGTTCCCGAACGCTCTGATATTTGGTGTGAACACAACGGCCGGTTCAAGATGAGGTGCGGGAACCAGCACCGGCACGGTTCTCTGTCGGTGTGAAAGTGCTATAAGAGGGACACTTGCTTCACTTTCATGGTTGTTTACTTTGACCTGCATCAGTCCTACCTACCATGAGTTGTCCATTGGGTCTAGGGAGAAAGAAAATATTGCTGGTGATGATGTGGTCAAGTGTTGAAATTAGCTGTAGCCTCCTGGTTAGGGCTTCAGGTTTGGAACAGAAGGATTGCTGACAGAGGGTCTGGCCACTCAGTTAGGCTAATGAGAAACGATTGCTTGCTGGAGGTGTTTAAATTCAGAAAGATTGGAACATCTCTTGACTGATAAGGTCTGTTAGTATTCTCATGTTACATTCACAACACCTCACCGGGTTCTCTGATTGGCCAGAAGGAAATGCATCCTGAGAGAGCGAGCTCAACAGGCCAAATCCCAGATGCATCACTGACTGCGTTTACATGGACATTAATATTCCGATATTATTCGGATTATGACCTTATTCTGAATATGAAAGTGCCATGTAAACGCAATATTCTGATTACCTTAACCCGAATAAGGTCATATTCCGAATAAGCATAATCAGAATAAGGTAGGTGGAGTATACCGATCATATTCTGATTATTGAGGTGCGTTCTAGTCATGTAAACACCTTTATCACATTATTCACCTTTTGGAATCTTCACAGACGAGAAGAATTGCGGATGGAACTTAAACGATAGTTGAAAAAAATTCCTCAGAACTTTGGTGAACCGTCTCTACACTGTCAGAATATGCAATGTTGCATGTAAACGGGGAATATGAACGGAATATTCTATTAGCCGCTCATGTAAACAGCATAATCAGAATATAGTCATATTCAGAATATGGTCATAGTGGGAATATTAATGTCCATGTAAACGCAGTCACAGAAAGGGAATCAGTGGAAGGTTAGCTCTCAACATCAACATATTTTTTTCTTCTGTGTTATGTGGACACAAGGGGCATGTGTTATTGTTCTTATCTTGTTATCTATAGTGAAGTATTAACTATTAAAGGCATTGTCAAATCATGCAGGTCTCAATATTTGTGTCCTTATTGGTAAGGGTGTGATGTGGTCATTGTGGAGATGAGAAATTAAGAGAGGAATAGGAAAGAGCTCTATTGCTAAAGCTACTCAAGACTAGCCAATATTGATTTTGGTCCAACCATAGGTTTCCTTCAACAGAGAATTAGCACTACTAACCCATGGGGGCAGAATTTTGAACTATATTTTGTGTATGTTAACATGTGTATGTTAACATGCTCCAAATGTCACCACAAAAGTTTGAAACACCAACAGGCACCTTTAACACAGCACTGTGATGACAAATGCCTAAAAATAAAACGGTTAAAACAATGGTTATGAAAGCAGTCACAAATTGTTTGTTTACAAACTGCATACACACTGCAGTGCTGCCTTGTAATGTGTCTGATGATGTTACATAGCTTTAGGGGTGACATTTGTAGCATAAGATAAAACACTGTTTAAAGTTTTGCCCCCATGGGTTAGTTGTGAGTGCTAAGTCTCTCTTCAAGGAAACATAAAAATATCAGTGAATTACTGGCAGGTTTATCATTTAAGTTGAGATAAATATTTGAAGGCACAAGGAAGTAGGAAACATTACCTGAAAAATAAAAGATAAGAACAACTAATATTAGTTTACGTGTTTCAATGTTCATTGTCTTCTTTATGTTGAAGGGTATTAGCATTTGCTATAAATACCCTTCCACAGACGACACATTCACTCAATTGAAGTAGGGAAGACAAATCATTCAAGCCACTTAACCTCTTAAACACGGGACTCAAAATGAAGTTTTTTCCATTGGCAATCGCTGTGATATTCAGCATCTGTATTCTCCACAGTGCAACTGCACAGTATGAGGTGAGTCCAGTTGGAAGATCTGATATCACCAAGTAATTAAGAGTCCGGGATCAATGTCAAACTTGTTGCCCTGGATGAATGGGTTTGGATTAGGGTTAGGGTTAAGGTACATTGATCCACGTTTGACGTTGATCCTGGACTCTTAAATACTTGGTGATATCAGATTTTGCAGTCCAGTCAGTCTGATGACCAATAATACTGTGCCAAATCACTGCTTTTGCTGTGTCTTATGGCTTCTATTCTGATACTTTTCTAATGCAGAGCAGCATGGCTGAGGAGGCTGGTCACATAGATCAGCAGACAGGTGAAGTATCTGAGGTGAGCACAGTCTGGCCAACTGACTATGGTCCTATAAAGTGACAACATTGGGCACTGGGCATACTTACATATTAAGTTGCTGTATCTTTACCTTACTAGGCCTACAGTATATCTGACTATTTCCCAATTTCTCGGCTCTTTCAATGCAGCCAATAAGTGGCAAGCAGGAGGAGAGGAGAGAGATAGATGCCCAAACAGTCAGACTAACTTTTGACAACCCTCTGAAAGTGACTATTGAGCACATTAATGTTGAACCATATTACTGGTACAGTACATCTGCCTTGACAATTAGGCTTATTATTGTATTTTACTGTAATTCAGAACGGCAAACAGGATGGGACTGGTGATGTAGATTTGAAAGCTGTTGAGGAACACATGGTCTACACAGCTAAGAAGAGTGAGCTGGTAAGTCCTTACATTTACTGTACCCTTGAAAATGAGTATACCTGTACCTCAGCAGTACTGTGAAATTTCTAAATGAAAGAAAGACAATTTGTGTACTGTCTTTCTTATAAAGCCATTGTTGTAGTATGTTTATGGTCTCTGTCTTTCTCAAACAGACTCGCCTGAGGGCTCAGCGTGAAATTCAATGCAGATTCTGCTGCCAAAACGGAGGCTGCGGAATTTGCTGCTCTTTTTGAAGAGATTAGAATCAGGGGTGCTGCTAGAAATTTTGTGGGCCCCTCAAATATTGATTTTAATATATTAATGGGCAATTCCACGAAAAAGTAAACCTCACCTTAAAAATTTAAGTCTCTCCTACATGGACATACAAATTCTTTCAGAAAACTTCCAATACAAAAAAGTATCGTCTCAATGTAAATATTCAACTGAGCAAGTTTCGAAAGGATATCTGTTTGTTAAAATTTTTACCCTATTCAGCTATAATGTAAGTCTATGGAGGGGCTTATAATGGGCATAAGTGGGTGATAACACACACAAAGCTGCAATGCTATCAGTTATTTTTTATTGTTGTATTACTATTTCTGTCGTTACAGGTTAAAATCCACCGTTCACAATTGTTTTGTATCGTTTTGGAGGGTTTTTCCAGATGTCACGTCCATAACGTCACATCCATAACGCCATTTCTTCCAATGAAAACCAACTTTTTTTACATTTACATTTGAAATTAAGTCTTTCTCTGTCTTTACTTAGGCGTCCTGATTGGTATGAATGCAGTAATATTTACATTTCTCTAAAAATTTCACACACTTCACAGCAAAAACTACGCTCTCTCAAAAGTTTGTCCGTTTTTCGTCACGTCCATAACGCAAATTGAATGGCTCATATTCTTATAATGTAAATCATGATATAAATTTTTTGTGTTTGTCTATATTCAGCCATGGAGTTTGCATAAGAATATGAACAAAATTGTGAAATACTGCTAGTTTTGCGGAGGTTATGTGGCAATTTGTTCATCAATAATGCATGAAAATGTCAAGTCCATAACGCTGGAATTGCCCTAATATATTTTCTCTGGGCCCCCCTGTGGTGCCCCTGATTAGAATATAAAAAGAACCAGGAAGAAGGCCGACTGGCGGGAATCCATGGGAAAGCCTTTTAACAGTGATAGTGATGCTTTTATTTGAGCCATCAACAATTTTTATAGTTGTAATCATATGACAATAAATTGGATTGTTTTGTACCTCTTGATGTTTGTCCCATCAGTCTATAAACTGGTGATACATAGGGGATAGGGTTAAAGGCGTTTTAAACATACATAAATGACTCAAATATAGCAACTGAATGTTGATTTTTGCATACAAACAAACCACTGCATGCAAGTCTATAACGATAATGACATGTGCAATGACATCATTACCTCCACCAAGGAGGTTATGCTTTCGCCCGTGTGTGTGTGTGTGTCTGTCTGTGTATCCGTCTGTCTGTCTGTCTGTCTGTCTGTCTGTCTGTCTGTCAACATACATCGAAAAGTTCTGCACAGATTTGGATAAAATTTTTGGACAACGTGTAGGGGCAAGTAAGAACTGATTCGATTGTGGTGGCAATCTGTGATCCAGAACACCATCTGTGACCAAATTGTCTTGGCGCTTTTCTAGTCGGGGATTATCTTCAGAGCAATTTTTTTTCCCATAGTTAGTTATCTTTATAGTTATTTCTCCAGGTGTCAACAGGCCTTTAGACTAATTTTAATTATAAACAGCATTAGTCAAAATTTTGTTGGGTTTGAGACATCATAAAAATGTCAGTGAGTGACTGC
This sequence comes from Sardinella longiceps, assembly GCA_027497455.2. NCBI lineage: Eukaryota > Metazoa > Chordata > Actinopteri > Clupeiformes > Clupeidae > Sardinella > Sardinella longiceps. Next base: position 34,725 of record JAODXP020007110.1, on the reverse strand, counting down.
CAGATTTAGCATTTATGGTGAGACGCATATGGATTTGAAGGCACAAGAAAGTTGGAAAAATTGCCTGGAAATTCTTTAACGGCACTGAAAAGATAAGAAAAACTAATAATACTTTACATGTTTCAAAGTGAATCTTTATATTGAAGGGTATCCACCATTTGCAATACCCTTCTGAGGATACATCAACACTACTGGTAACCAGAGAGAAGAGAAATCATTAAAGTGACCTAATCTTTTAAACACCTTATACACCGGAATGTTATATTGTATTTTTACAATAATAATACTCTTCATGTTGGTATCAACATGAAATTTACAAATGCAGATGTTGCGCTAAAACATGCACTGAACTTTCTTCTGCCTCATAAAGAAATCACATTAACCATGTGGATGATATTTACACAGTAAAAATGGGGCAAGCAACAGATGCACTTTAGCTTGTCTGTCTGAAGATGGCAGTATAGTATAACCAAATGTGACCTACAACTACTGACAACATTATTTACTCGTTCTAAAAGTCATATGCTACATTCCCATCACAGGTCTTCTTCAGAATGCGCCCACACATTCAAAAGAAATTAAGTCCATGGATTGCGTTTGCCAGTCTCTTTCTGCATCATGCTTTGATTTGCATTTTGATTATCAAATTGCATTGATTTCATCATAGATCAATCAAGCTGTAGAGTGACTTCAGACTTATTTGAAAAAAAAAAACTGGCATGAGCAGTTTTTGAATGCTTTTGACTCGAGAATGACATGTAATGATTTGGTGTGTCTTGAAAAGAAAGAAGTCTGTCTGGAGTCTGAAGGTGGCAGTATACCCTAAACAGTTTGTGATATAGACAACACTTACTTTTTCAAACAGCTAATACAGCCCCGTCATAGGTCTTTTTCAATGTTTCTCCACAATCTAAAGAGAGAAAGGCATCAGAGAGAGTTCACATTTGCACTTCCTGATCACGCTTTGAGACTCATCAAATTGTGTTGCTTCAGAGAACATGTTTATTAAGAAGATCTGATATCACCAAGTAATTAAGAGTCCAGGATCAATGTCAAACTTGTTTGCCCCATACTTGGTGATCTTGCATGTTTATTACCACCTCATATAATAAAGCATCCAATCATGTGCACACATATACTGTACACTCTCGTGGGGACTTTCCACTTGTTTTCTTTTTGCTTTAAAAGCTTTCACTTTTGTTTGTAGCTCTCAGTCCGTAACAAGTCTGACAAAATGTGGGCACAAACAAATAATATTTAATATTTATTATGTCTAAAATAAGACACAGGAAAGAAAGTAAGTGCACCTGAGAGTCGGTTGGTTGGAGACGACAAGAAGAAGCAGTATAAGAACTCAAAGACTCCAAACACAGCCAGCATAGTGAGGCAGTATGGGAACAGGTAATATAGGCTACATTATTCGGCAATGAACATTATTCTAAGTTAAATCTACAGTTAACAACAATCATTCTACTCATTTTAATCAATTTTTCAAATAAAACCATGACATGGCATGCAGAAATAACTGTGCATTTTCTTTAGACTATTTGACTTGCAGTGTGTTTTGCCAAAATGCTTCCATCTTGGATATGCTAAATCGCAAGAACTAGTTCTTGAGAATGTGCTTGTTTCATAAGCAAATCTATATGATTTCCCACATTTGTATTATACTCACAGGAAACAGTAGAAAACAGAACCGACAGACAGCTGTGCAGACAACACATTCTGAATTAACACATCCTGATGTTAAAAAGGTAAACTGCACAATCTAGCCTAGAACTCTAGATATACTCTAGCAGTACCAAATTGAATTTGCTCAGGCAGTACATCTAGCTATGAGCCATAGGTTGTACTCATATACTGTATGTGGTGGTGTCTATCCAATCACAACGATCCAGGTTGTATTCAGACATCATGGTCTTTAGCCAATCACAACGTTCTATCTGGACAGGGAGTCATTGGGAGGGCTTAGTGGTGTTTGAATCGGCTTATCAGTTGCGCTTATTGGTTGTAGAAGTCGTACCCAAGGGTCTATCGTCGTGGTCAGACTATACATTTCATAATATAGTCTGGCTTGTTAGGCTACAAGATAGCATTGCTTCAAAGGGGAAGGAGATTCTTTCTTTCAAAGCAATGTACTGTAATAACAGTTTTACAGGTATTATCAGATGTTATTGCGGTCCGCCAGCAATGTCGGCACTTCAAGAACCTATGATTTAGGCAAACCATAATTTGGACAAACTGTAACATATCCATAACTGTTCCTCAGTGTCCCACCTGTTCCTCAGTCCTGCAACTCGTCCAGGGAACAGACAAACAATTCAGTTCTGTGGTTCAGTGTGCCACCTGCCCTACCAAGTACTTCTGTGCCACTTGCCTGTCTCCATGGAAGGGCTCTCTGGGGGCTGAGAAGGGCGGCTGTACCAACAAGAGGTGTGCAGTAGTGGGAGCCCTCCTCACCTGTGAGCTGATTAATGCCCCTGGCAGCCCAGTGGACGGATGCCCGTTGTTTCGTGCTTGTCCCAAATGCTACAGTCTACTGACGCATGACAACAAAGGCTGCAAATATGTAGTTTGCTTGGAATGTGGGTATGAGTTCTGCTACATCTGCCTCAAAAGCCCTACAGAATGTTCAAGGCTATATTGTCGACATTCCTCAACTGGCTTTAATCAACCAGCTGCACGACAGAGGTTTCACAAGTAAAAAGTTACTAGCCAAATACTTTAGCAATCACCCCATTTCTTTGTATTCCGTTACCAAAATCCTAGTCCACATGGCTGTGCAGGGCAGTATGACTATAGTCCTCTGGAAGTCGAACTTACAATCTCCTAATCAAGAGGTGGAAACTGTAACACTAGGCCAACTCATCGGTCATTTCTTATGATTATTTTATTGATAAAACATCCCAAATGGCCACTAAACAGGACAGATTTACTATGCCAAACCCTTCACCTGCAAGAATTCTGGTCTCTTTTTGACTCCTCCTCCATGTCTTACTATGACATATGACTGCCCCAGATAGTTTAGTCACTCTGCCCCAAGACCTCATGAACTAAAGGCATACGACCATAAACGCTCAGTGGTCTTTCCACACTGATGTGTGTCACCATCATAGAAGATACTCAAAATGGAAGCACGTTTACCATCTGTTCTGCAACAGACTGAACAAAGCACTGTGAAACTATTTTAGTTTTCACCAACACTACAGACTCAGAGGAATGCCCATGTATGTCAACAAAGGTGTTCATCTGCAAGAGTGTATCTTACAGCAGTAGACTCATTAATTTCATGATACAAGTACTGTATGTCATGATTACTGTCACCGCAGGGAGGAACTTTCCCAGATGATTACAGAATTATTACTGTAAAGCAGCCTTTACTTTCATTTTACAGCATATGGCTTAAGCTTTTTCACATGTGTCTCATGGAATGTGCATTTGGATTTTTTATACCGGAAAAAATATAAAAACGAAGAATCACAGTAGATATGAACACAAGACACTAAACAAGGGACAACAACTACTCCATAAAAAAGCAAAATCAAACAGGTTATGGGATTGTCAATGGCTTTGGTTGATTGTGAGCTGATCTAAAGATATACAGTATAGACAACAGAAAGTTCAGCTGATCTCTAATAAACTAAATACCAAAGAGTACCAAGGATGTACCAACAGAGTTGTCACATGTAGCATAGCATTCTCTCTCTCTCTCTCTCTCTATCTCACACACACACACACACACACTCAATTCCGCCTCAACAACACACACTTTGAACTAAATATTTCTCCTCTAGCACTTTCTGACCCCTACCTCTTACCTCTTACATAGGTAAATACACTGTAACAGTGACAATCAATCACTCAATTCCGCCTCAACAACACACACTTTGAACAATAAATTTCTTCTCTGGCACATTCTGACCCCTACCTCTCCACTGCCCGAGATGAATTTCTCTACTTGAGACAATAAAGGCTAATCTAATGAGTAACAAAGATGTACCAACACAGCTGTTACGAGTACTATGTTATGCAAGTGTAACGGAGGCCGGCTAGCTCGGCAGTAGTATGTGTAAATCTTCATCACCCAATTCCTTGGGCGCTTCTAACACGCTGAGTTAGAAGCTCGGGTTTTTGGCTCAGTTGGTTAGAGCGCCCCACTCCCACGCCGGGAGTTTGTAGCTTGCGGGGTGGCGGGTTTGAGACCTGTGTGTGGTGCGGACCGCCACCAGCTACATTGGTGCCGTGACCCGGATGGGAGTGAGGATTTGGAGGGTGAGTGTAACGGAGGCCGGCTAGCTCGGCGGTAGTACGTGTAAATCCTCATCACCCAATTCCATGGGCGCTTCTAACACGCTGAGTTAGACGCTCAGGCTTTTGGCTCAGTTGGAGCGTCCCACTCCCACACCGGGAGTTTGTAATAGAGAACTGCGCGGGACTGTTTTCTTCGTCCCGCTCCTGCCCGCTCCCGCTGAATTTCTGACCATTACCGCCCGCTACCGCAAGGGGGTGCGCAGCGTGTCCGCCCATTCCCGCGATGTGTATGTCCATTCCCGCCCGCAACCCGCACATTCTGAGCTTGCTCTCTCTTCTTTCGCTCACCCGACGTGGAAGAGAAAACATGTTCTGCTGGATTTTGACGGGCTCTGTGCCACGGCGGGTACGTGCAGTTGCTGTGAGGTCATCCCGGCGGCACAGCGTAAACTCCGCCTGGCACCCTCCCACACACAGACAGTCGGCGAGAGTTGAAAGAGGGAAACAACTCCTGTCTGACTCTGACCAGGTCTACTGCATTCAGTCAGGAGAGCATGTGCAATATTTAGGGTTGTGTGCCATATAGGACAGTGGATGCGCAATGTTGTAACCCCTACCTCTCCACTGCCCTAGATGAATTTCTCTACTTGAGAAACTTGCTGAAAACTTGCTGAAAGAAGAGCTGTTGTGTCTCAGAGGAATTTTCATGAAGAAATAAATGGACACACAATCTTACTCTCACTCAAACACTCAATTCCGCCTCAACAACAAACAGCCTCAACAATAAGCTCCTCCTTCAACACACTCTGAGCTTTGTTAAGTCTTCATTCGTTCAGTAGACGTTGAAGAGGAAACATGTTCCGAGGGATTGTGACAAGCTCCGCGGCCCACAAACCTGTAGTCAAATGTGTGCTTGTGGGTGTGGTCGTTCAGATCTCATCGCGGCAGCACAGTGAAAACTCTGCCAGACACCTTCTCACACACAGACCTACACCGACAGTCAGCCCGCCACAGCGCTCATTGAAGCTCCGGAGCTCAAAGAGGAAACAACTCCTGTCTGACTCTGATTTCGTTTGATTTCATTTCATTTCAAACCTGAAGTAGATTTGGTTAGGGGCTGCAGCTAGCCCTTGAGGAGAATCTCTATCTATCTCGGTGTATGCAGTTGTTTGGTACGCGAGCCTTTTGACGCCGACTGTCCCACAGCCGTCGTTCTGTACTGCTCCTCCCACTATGACTATAAAAGAGCTTGAGTCTCCCAAAGTTGAGGTAAAACCTATGGCAGTTCCAGACTCTACCACTGCTACCTGGAGCACAGAGCGAATCCTCCAGGCATTTGTCACAGTGATAATGGTTCCTGACCTTATCAGTCATGCGCGGAGATTCATATCCGTCACACAACGAGCCAGTACGAGACCGGGCCCTGAGATCATTATTGAGGGATTGCAGACATGCCTAATAATGGCAAAAGTCATCTGGTCTGTGTGTAGATTCATGGGTGTCACTCACCAGACCAATGCGAGTGTGACCACCGAGCTGATAAGCGGGGGAGTTGAGATACTACTAAAGATTGCAGAAATCATCCTTCACGTTTGCAGAGTCGGTGGCACAAACGGAACCCATTCAGAATCTATAACGGAGAGATTTGAGATAACCCTGAAGGTTGTCGACGTCGTCTTTTGTGTGTGTAGATTCCTGGGTGTCACCGGCCAGAGCAGGTCACCTGTGAGCATTGACAGAATCATTGGGGGGTTCTTAATGATTTCTAAAGTCATTGCTTTAGTATGGAGACAGATGGGCTACTCTATGCAGAGTCACGGTACACCATCCAACTCCACCCAGCGCGTTTGAGCCGCAAAGCTCTGCGAGCATATGAATATCATGTTATGGAAATTTCGAGAGCAGTGGCTACGCCGCCGATAACCCCTTCAACCACCAAATCGGTTGACCCATGTGAATTCCTACTGTACACGGGGGAAAAAAAACCCACTTGGATTCGGATAGAAAAGACATAGGCGGCATTTTTCTGGTCAATTTACTGTATGATGACAATGACACCTAATAAAACCAAATAAAACAGTAGTCTGCTCAATGATCATTTCTGCCACACTCAATTCCGCCTAAACACACACCTTCAACCATAAATTTCTCCTCTGGCACATTCTGAGCTTGCTCTCTCTTCTTTCGCTCACCCGACGTGGAAGAGAAAACATGTACTGCTGGATTTTGACGGGCTCTGTGCCACGGCAGGTACGTGCAGTTGCTGTGAGGTCATCCCGGCGGCACAGCGTAAACTCCGCCTGGCACCCTCCCACACACAGACAGTCGGCCAGCCTCAGTGCTCATTCAGGCCCTAGAGTTGAAAGAGGAAACAACTCCTGTCTGACTCTGACCAGGTCTACTGCATTCAGTCAGGAGAGCATGTGCAATATTTAGGGTTGTGTGCCATATAGGACAGTGGATGCGCAATGTTGTAACCCCTACCTCTCCACTGCCCTAGATGAATTTCTCTACTTGAGAAACTTGCTGAAAACTTGCTGAAAGAAGAGCTGTTGTGTCTCAGAGGAATTTTCATGAAGAAATAAATGGACACACAATCTTACTCTCACTCAAACACTCAATTCCGCCTCAACAACAAACAGCCTCAACAATAAGCTCCTCCTTCGACACACTCTGAGCTTTGTTAAGTCTTCATTCGTTCAGTAGACGTTGAAGAGGAAACATGTTCCGAGGGATTGTGACAAGCTCCGCGGCCCACAAACCTGTAGTCAAATGTGTGCTCGTGGGTGTGGTCGTTCAGATCTCATCGCGGCAGCACAGTGAAAACTCTGCCAGACACCTTCTCACACACAGACCTACACCGACAGTCAGCCCGCCACAGCGCTCATTGAAGCTCCGGAGCTCAAAGAGGAAACAACTCCTGTCTGACTCTGATTTCGTTTGATTTCATTTCATTTCAAACCTGAAGTAGATTTGGTTAGGGGCTGCAGCTAGCCCTTGAGGAGAATCTCTATCTATCTCGGTGTATGCAGTTGTTTGGTACGCGAGCCTTTTGACGCCGACTGTCCCACAGCCGTCGTTCTGTACTGCTCCTCCCACTATGACTATAAAAGAGCTTGAGTCTCCCAAAGTTGAGGTAAAACCTATGGCAGTTCCAGACTCTACCACTGCTACCTGGAGCACAGAGCGAATCCTCCAGGCATTTGTCACAGTGATAATGGTTCCTGACCTTATCAGTCATGCGCGGAGATTCATATCCGTCACACAACGAGCCAGTACGAGACCGGGCCCTGAGATCATTATTGAGGGATTGCAGACATGCCTAATAATGGCAAAAGTCATCTGGTCTGTGTGTAGATTCATGGGTGTCACTCACCAGACCAATGCGAGTGTGACCACCGAGCTGATAAGCGGGGGAGTTGAGATACTACTAAAGATTGCAGAAATCATCCTTCACGTTTGCAGAGTCGGTAGCACAAACGGAACCCATTCAGAATCTATAACGGAGAGATTTGAGATAACCCTGAAGGTTGTCGACGTCGTCTTTTGTGTGTGTAGATTCCTGGGTGTCACCGGCCAGAGCAGGTCACCTGTGAGCATTGACAGAATCATTGGGGGGTTCTTAATGATTTCTAAAGTCATTGCTTTAGTATGGAGACAGATGGGCTACTCTATGCAGAGTCACGGTACACCATCCAACTCCACCCAGCGCGTTTGAGCCGCAAAGCTCTGCGAGCATATGAATATCATGTTATGGAAATTTCGAGAGCAGTGGCTACGCCGCCGATAACCCCTTCAACCACCAAATCGGTTGACCCATGTGAATTCCTACTGTACACGGGGAAAAAAAACCCACTTGGATTCGGATAGAAAAGACATAGGCGGCATTTTTCTGGTCAATTTACTGTATGATGACAATGACACCTAATAAAACCAAATAAAACAGTAGTCTGCTCAATGATCATTTCTGCCACACTCAATTCCGCCTAAACACACACCTTCAACCATAAATTTCTCCTCTGGCACATTCTGAGCTTGCTCTCTCTTCTTTCGCTCACCCGACGTGGAAGAGAAAACATGTACTGCTGGATTTTGACGGGCTCTGTGCCACGGCAGGTACGTGCAGTTGCTGTGAGGTCATCCCGGCGGCACAGCGTAAACTCCGCCTGGCACCCTCCCACACACAGACAGTCGGCCAGCCTCAGTGCTCATTCAGGCCCTAGAGTTGAAAGAGGAAACAACTCCTGTCTGACTCTGACCAGGTCTACTGCATTCAGTCAGGAGAGCATGTGCAATATTTAGGGTTGTGTGCCATATAGGACAGTGGATGCGCAATGTTGTAACCCCTACCTCTCCACTGCCCTAGATGAATTTCTCTACTTGAGAAACTTGCTGAAAACTTGCTGAAAGAAGAGCTGTTGTGTCTCAGAGGAATTTTCATGAAGAAATAAATGGACACACAATCTTACTCTCACTCAAACACTCAATTCCGCCTCAACAACAAACAGCCTCAACAATAAGCTCCTCCTTCGACACACTCTGAGCTTTGTTAAGTCTTCATTCGTTCAGTAGACGTTGAAGAGGAAACATGTTCCGAGGGATTGTGACAAGCTCCGCGGCCCACAAACCTGTAGTCAAATGTGTGCTCGTGGGTGTGGTCGTTCAGATCTCATCGCGGCAGCACAGTGAAAACTCTGCCAGACACCTTCTCACACACAGACCTACACCGACAGTCAGCTCCGCCACAGCGCTCATTGAAGCTCCGGAGCTCAAAGAGGAAACAACTCCTGTCTGACTCTGATTTCGTTTGATTTCATTTCATTTCAAACCTGAAGTAGATTTGGTTAGGGGCTGCAGCTAGCCCTTGAGGAGAATCTCTATCTATCTCGGTGTATGCAGTTGTTTGGTACGCGAGCCTTTTGACGCCGACTGTCCCACAGCCGTCGTTCTGTACTGCTCCTCCCACTATGACTATAAAAGAGCTTGAGTCTCCCAAAGTTGAGGTAAAACCTATGGCAGTTCCAGACTCTACCACTGCTACCTGGAGCACAGAGCGAATCCTCCAGGCATTTGTCACAGTGATAATGGTTCCTGACCTTATCAGTCATGCGCGGAGATTCATATCCGTCACACAACGAGCCAGTACGAGACCGGGCCCTGAGATCATTATTGAGGGATTGCAGACATGCCTAATAATGGCAAAAGTCATCTGGTCTGTGTGTAGATTCATGGGTGTCACTCACCAGACCAATGCGAGTGTGACCACCGAGCTGATAAGCGGGGGAGTTGAGATACTACTAAAGATTGCAGAAATCATCCTTCACGTTTGCAGAGTCGGTAGCACAAACGGAACCCATTCAGAATCTATAACGGAGAGATTTGAGATAACCCTGAAGGTTGTCGACGTCGTCTTTTGTGTGTGTAGATTCCTGGGTGTCACCGGCCAGAGCAGGTCACCTGTGAGCATTGACAGAATCATTGGGGGGTTCTTAATGATTTCTAAAGTCATTGCTTTAGTATGGAGACAGATGGGCTACTCTATGCAGAGTCACGGTACACCATCCAACTCCACCCAGCGCGTTTGAGCCGCAAAGCTCTGCGAGCATATGAATATCATGTTATGGAAATTTCGAGAGCAGTGGCTACGCCGCCGATAACCCCTTCAACCACCAAATCGGTTGACCCATGTGAATTCCTACTGTACACGGGGGAAAAAAAACCCACTTGGATTCGGATAGAAAAGACATAGGCGGCATTTTTCTGGTCAATTTACTGTATGATGACAATGACACCTAATAAAACCAAATAAAACAGTAGTCTGCTCAATGATCATTTCTGCCACACTCAATTCCGCCTAAACACACACCTTCAACCATAAATTTCTCCTCTGGCACATTCTGAGCTTGCTCTCTCTTCTTTCGCTCACCCGACGTGGAAGAGAAAACATGTACTGCTGGATTTTGACGGGCTCTGTGCCACGGCAGGTACGTGCAGTTGCTGTGAGGTCATCCCGGCGGCACAGCGTAAACTCCGCCTGGCACCCTCCCACACACAGACAGTCGGCCAGCCTCAGTGCTCATTCAGGCCCTAGAGTTGAAAGAGGAAACAACTCCTGTCTGACTCTGACCAGGTCTACTGCATTCAGTCAGGAGAGCATGTGCAATATTTAGGGTTGTGTGCCATATAGGACAGTGGATGCGCAATGTTGTAACCCCTACCTCTCCACTGCCCTAGATGAATTTCTCTACTTGAGAAACTTGCTGAAAACTTGCTGAAAGAAGAGCTGTTGTGTCTCAGAGGAATTTTCATGAAGAAATAAATGGACACACAATCTTACTCTCACTCAAACACTCAATTCCGCCTCAACAACAAACAGCCTCAACAATAAGCTCCTCCTTCGACACACTCTGAGCTTTGTTAAGTCTTCATTCGTTCAGTAGACGTTGAAGAGGAAACATGTTCCGAGGGATTGTGACAAGCTCCGCGGCCCACAAACCTGTAGTCAAATGTGTGCTCGTGGGTGTGGTCGTTCAGATCTCATCGCGGCAGCACAGTGAAAACTCTGCCAGACACCTTCTCACACACAGACCTACACCGACAGTCAGCCCGCCACAGCGCTCATTGAAGCTCCGGAGCTCAAAGAGGAAACAACTCCTGTCTGACTCTGATTTCGTTTGATTTCATTTCATTTCAAACCTGAAGTAGATTTGGTTAGGGGCTGCAGCTAGCCCTTGAGGAGAATCTCTATCTATCTCGGTGTATGCAGTTGTTTGGTACGCGAGCCTTTTGACGCCGACTGTCCCACAGCCGTCGTTCTGTACTGCTCCTCCCACTATGACTATAAAAGAGCTTGAGTCTCCCAAAGTTGAGGTAAAACCTATGGCAGTTCCAGACTCTACCACTGCTACCTGGAGCACAGAGCGAATCCTCCAGGCATTTGTCACAGTGATAATGGTTCCTGACCTTATCAGTCATGCGCGGAGATTCATATCCGTCACACAACGAGCCAGTACGAGACCGGGCCCTGAGATCATTATTGAGGGATTGCAGACATGCCTAATAATGGCAAAAGTCATCTGGTCTGTGTGTAGATTCATGGGTGTCACTCACCAGACCAATGCGAGTGTGACCACCGAGCTGATAAGCGGGGGAGTTGAGATACTACTAAAGATTGCAGAAATCATCCTTCACGTTTGCAGAGTCGGTAGCACAAACGGAACCCATTCAGAATCTATAACGGAGAGATTTGAGATAACCCTGAAGGTTGTCGACGTCGTCTTTTGTGTGTGTAGATTCCTGGGTGTCACCGGCCAGAGCAGGTCACCTGTGAGCATTGACAGAATCATTGGGGGGTTCTTAATGATTTCTAAAGTCATTGCTTTAGTATGGAGACAGATGGGCTACTCTATGCAGAGTCACGGTACACCATCCAACTCCACCCAGCGCGTTTGAGCCGCAAAGCTCTGCGAGCATATGAATATCATGTTATGGAAATTTCGAGAGCAGTGGCTACGCCGCCGATAACCCCTTCAACCACCAAATCGGTTGACCCATGTGAATTCCTACTGTACACGGGGGAAAAAAAACCCACTTGGATTCGGATAGAAAAGACATAGGCGGCATTTTTCTGGTCAATTTACTGTATGATGACAATGACACCTAATAAAACCAAATAAAACAGTAGTCTGCTCAATGATCATTTCTGCCACACTCAATTCCGCCTAAACACACACCTTCAACCATAAATTTCTCCTCTGGCACATTCTGAGCTTGCTCTCTCTTCTTTCGCTCACCCGACGTGGAAGAGAAAACATGTACTGCTGGATTTTGACGGGCTCTGTGCCACGGCAGGTACGTGCAGTTGCTGTGAGGTCATCCCGGCGGCACAGCGTAAACTCCGCCTGGCACCCTCCCACACACAGACAGTCGGCCAGCCTCAGTGCTCATTCAGGCCCTAGAGTTGAAAGAGGAAACAACTCCTGTCTGACTCTGACCAGGTCTACTGCATTCAGTCAGGAGAGCATGTGCAATATTTAGGGTTGTGTGCCATATAGGACAGTGGATGCGCAATGTTGTAACCCCTACCTCTCCACTGCCCTAGATGAATTTCTCTACTTGAGAAACTTGCTGAAAACTTGCTGAAAGAAGAGCTGTTGTGTCTCAGAGGAATTTTCATGAAGAAATAAATGGACACACAATCTTACTCTCACTCAAACACTCAATTCCGCCTCAACAACAAACAGCCTCAACAATAAGCTCCTCCTTCGACACACTCTGAGCTTTGTTAAGTCTTCATTCGTTCAGTAGACGTTGAAGAGGAAACATGTTCCGAGGGATTGTGACAAGCTCCGCGGCCCACAAACCTGTAGTCAAATGTGTGCTCGTGGGTGTGGTCGTTCAGATCTCATCGCGGCAGCACAGTGAAAACTCTGCCAGACACCTTCTCACACACAGACCTACACCGACAGTCAGCCCGCCACAGCGCTCATTGAAGCTCCGGAGCTCAAAGAGGAAACAACTCCTGTCTGACTCTGATTTCGTTTGATTTCATTTCATTTCAAACCTGAAGTAGATTTGGTTAGGGGCTGCAGCTAGCCCTTGAGGAGAATCTCTATCTATCTCGGTGTATGCAGTTGTTTGGTACGCGAGCCTTTTGACGCCGACTGTCCCACAGCCGTCGTTCTGTACTGCTCCTCCCACTATGACTATAAAAGAGCTTGAGTCTCCCAAAGTTGAGGTAAAACCTATGGCAGTTCCAGACTCTACCACTGCTACCTGGAGCACAGAGCGAATCCTCCAGGCATTTGTCACAGTGATAATGGTTCCTGACCTTATCAGTCATGCGCGGAGATTCATATCCGTCACACAACGAGCCAGTACGAGACCGGGCCCTGAGATCATTATTGAGGGATTGCAGACATGCCTAATAATGGCAAAAGTCATCTGGTCTGTGTGTAGATTCATGGGTGTCACTCACCAGACCAATGCGAGTGTGACCACCGAGCTGATAAGCGGGGGAGTTGAGATACTACTAAAGATTGCAGAAATCATCCTTCACGTTTGCAGAGTCGGTAGCACAAACGGAACCCATTCAGAATCTATAACGGAGAGATTTGAGATAACCCTGAAGGTTGTCGACGTCGTCTTTTGTGTGTGTAGATTCCTGGGTGTCACCGGCCAGAGCAGGTCACCTGTGAGCATTGACAGAATCATTGGGGGGTTCTTAATGATTTCTAAAGTCATTGCTTTAGTATGGAGACAGATGGGCTACTCTATGCAGAGTCACGGTACACCATCCAACTCCACCCAGCGCGTTTGAGCCGCAAAGCTCTGCGAGCATATGAATATCATGTTATGGAAATTTCGAGAGCAGTGGCTACGCCGCCGATAACCCCTTCAACCACCAAATCGGTTGACCCATGTGAATTCCTACTGTACACGGGGGAAAAAAAACCCACTTGGATTCGGATAGAAAAGACATAGGCGGCATTTTTCTGGTCAATTTACTGTATGATGACAATGACACCTAATAAAACCAAATAAAACAGTAGTCTGCTCAATGATCATTTCTGCCACACTCAATTCCGCCTAAACACACACCTTCAACCATAAATTTCTCCTCTGGCACATTCTGAGCTTGCTCTCTCTTCTTTCGCTCACCCGACGTGGAAGAGAAAACATGTACTGCTGGATTTTGACGGGCTCTGTGCCACGGCAGGTACGTGCAGTTGCTGTGAGGTCATCCCGGCGGCACAGCGTAAACTCCGCCTGGCACCCTCCCACACACAGACAGTCGGCCAGCCTCAGTGCTCATTCAGGCCCTAGAGTTGAAAGAGGAAACAACTCCTGTCTGACTCTGACCAGGTCTACTGCATTCAGTCAGGAGAGCATGTGCAATATTTAGGGTTGTGTGCCATATAGGACAGTGGATGCGCAATGTTGTAACCCCTACCTCTCCACTGCCCTAGATGAATTTCTCTACTTGAGAAACTTGCTGAAAACTTGCTGAAAGAAGAGCTGTTGTGTCTCAGAGGAATTTTCATGAAGAAATAAATGGACACACAATCTTACTCTCACTCAAACACTCAATTCCGCCTCAACAACAAACAGCCTCAACAATAAGCTCCTCCTTCGACACACTCTGAGCTTTGTTAAGTCTTCATTCGTTCAGTAGACGTTGAAGAGGAAACATGTTCCGAGGGATTGTGACAAGCTCCGCGGCCCACAAACCTGTAGTCAAATGTGTGCTCGTGGGTGTGGTCGTTCAGATCTCATCGCGGCAGCACAGTGAAAACTCTGCCAGACACCTTCTCACACACAGACCTACACCGACAGTCAGCTCCGCCACAGCGCTCATTGAAGCTCCGGAGCTCAAAGAGGAAACAACTCCTGTCTGACTCTGATTTCGTTTGATTTCATTTCATTTCAAACCTGAAGTAGATTTGGTTAGGGGCTGCAGCTAGCCCTTGAGGAGAATCTCTATCTATCTCGGTGTATGCAGTTGTTTGGTACGCGAGCCTTTTGACGCCGACTGTCCCACAGCCGTCGTTCTGTACTGCTCCTCCCACTATGACTATAAAAGAGCTTGAGTCTCCCAAAGTTGAGGTAAAACCTATGGCAGTTCCAGACTCTACCACTGCTACCTGGAGCACAGAGCGAATCCTCCAGGCATTTGTCACAGTGATAATGGTTCCTGACCTTATCAGTCATGCGCGGAGATTCATATCCGTCACACAACGAGCCAGTACGAGACCGGGCCCTGAGATCATTATTGAGGGATTGCAGACATGCCTAATAATGGCAAAAGTCATCTGGTCTGTGTGTAGATTCATGGGTGTCACTCACCAGACCAATGCGAGTGTGACCACCGAGCTGATAAGCGGGGGAGTTGAGATACTACTAAAGATTGCAGAAATCATCCTTCACGTTTGCAGAGTCGGTAGCACAAACGGAACCCATTCAGAATCTATAACGGAGAGATTTGAGATAACCCTGAAGGTTGTCGACGTCGTCTTTTGTGTGTGTAGATTCCTGGGTGTCACCGGCCAGAGCAGGTCACCTGTGAGCATTGACAGAATCATTGGGGGGTTCTTAATGATTTCTAAAGTCATTGCTTTAGTATGGAGACAGATGGGCTACTCTATGCAGAGTCACGGTACACCATCCAACTCCACCCAGCGCGTTTGAGCCGCAAAGCTCTGCGAGCATATGAATATCATGTTATGGAAATTTCGAGAGCAGTGGCTACGCCGCCGATAACCCCTTCAACCACCAAATCGGTTGACCCATGTGAATTCCTACTGTACACGGGGAAAAAAAACCCACTTGGATTCGGATAGAAAAGACATAGGCGGCATTTTTCTGGTCAATTTACTGTATGATGACAATGACACCTAATAAAACCAAATAAAACAGTAGTCTGCTCAATGATCATTTCTGCCACACTCAATTCCGCCTAAACACACACCTTCAACCATAAATTTCTCCTCTGGCACATTCTGAGCTTGCTCTCTCTTCTTTCGCTCACCCGACGTGGAAGAGAAAACATGTACTGCTGGATTTTGACGGGCTCTGTGCCACGGCAGGTACGTGCAGTTGCTGTGAGGTCATCCCGGCGGCACAGCGTAAACTCCGCCTGGCACCCTCCCACACACAGACAGTCGGCCAGCCTCAGTGCTCATTCAGGCCCTAGAGTTGAAAGAGGAAACAACTCCTGTCTGACTCTGACCAGGTCTACTGCATTCAGTCAGGAGAGCATGTGCAATATTTAGGGTTGTGTGCCATATAGGACAGTGGATGCGCAATGTTGTAACCCCTACCTCTCCACTGCCCTAGATGAATTTCTCTACTTGAGAAACTTGCTGAAAACTTGCTGAAAGAAGAGCTGTTGTGTCTCAGAGGAATTTTCATGAAGAAATAAATGGACACACAATCTTACTCTCACTCAAACACTCAATTCCGCCTCAACAACAAACAGCCTCAACAATAAGCTCCTCCTTCGACACACTCTGAGCTTTGTTAAGTCTTCATTCGTTCAGTAGACGTTGAAGAGGAAACATGTTCCGAGGGATTGTGACAAGCTCCGCGGCCCACAAACCTGTAGTCAAATGTGTGCTCGTGGGTGTGGTCGTTCAGATCTCATCGCGGCAGCACAGTGAAAACTCTGCCAGACACCTTCTCACACACAGACCTACACCGACAGTCAGCCCGCCACAGCGCTCATTGAAGCTCCGGAGCTCAAAGAGGAAACAACTCCTGTCTGACTCTGATTTCGTTTGATTTCATTTCATTTCAAACCTGAAGTAGATTTGGTTAGGGGCTGCAGCTAGCCCTTGAGGAGAATCTCTATCTATCTCGGTGTATGCAGTTGTTTGGTACGCGAGCCTTTTGACGCCGACTGTCCCACAGCCGTCGTTCTGTACTGCTCCTCCCACTATGACTATAAAAGAGCTTGAGTCTCCCAAAGTTGAGGTAAAACCTATGGCAGTTCCAGACTCTACCACTGCTACCTGGAGCACAGAGCGAATCCTCCAGGCATTTGTCACAGTGATAATGGTTCCTGACCTTATCAGTCATGTGCGGAGATTCATATCCGTCACACAACGAGCCAGTACGAGACCGGGCCCTGAGATCATTATTGAGGGATTGCAGACATGCCTAATAATGGCAAAAGTCATCTGGTCTGTGTGTAGATTCATGGGTGTCACTCACCAGACCAATGCGAGTGTGACCACCGAGCTGATAAGCGGGGGAGTTGAGATACTACTAAAGATTGCAGAAATCATCCTTCACGTTTGCAGAGTCGGTAGCACAAACGGGACCCATTCAGAATCTATAACGGAGAGATTTGAGATAACCCTGAAGGTTGTCGACGTCGTCTTTTGTGTGTGTAGATTCCTGGGTGTCACCGGCCAGAGCAGGTCACCTGTGAGCATTGACAGAATCATTGGGGGGTTCTTAATGATTTCTAAAGTCATTGCTTTAATATGGAGACAGATGGGCTACTCTATGCAGAGTCACGGTACACCATCCAACTCCACCCAGCGCGTTTGAGCCGCAAAGCTCTGCGAGCATATGAATATCATGTTATGGAAATTTTGAGAGCAGTGACTACGCCGCTGATAACCCCTTCAACCACCAAATCGGTTGACCCATGTGAATTCCTATTGTACACGGGTAAAAAACCCACTTGGATTCGGATAGAAAAGACATAGGCGGCATTTTTCTGGTCAATTTACTGTATGATGACTGACACCTAATAAAACCAAATAAAACAGTAGTCTGCTCAATGATCATTTCTGCCACACTCAATTCCGCCTAAACACACACCTTCAACCATAAATTTCTCCTCTGGCACATTCTGAGCTTGCTCTCTCTTCTCTCGCTCACCCGACGTGGAAGAGAAAACATGTTCTGCTGGATTTTGACGAGCTCTGTGCCACGGCGGGTACGTCCAGTTGCTGTGAGGTCATCCCGGCGGCACAGCGTAAACTCCGCCTGGCACCCTCCCACACACAGACAGCCGGCCAGCCTCAGTGCTCATTCAGGCCCCAGAGTTGAAAGAGGAAACAACTCCTGTCTGACTCTGACCAGGTCTACTGCATTCAGTGCCAGACACCTTCTCACACACAGGCCTACACAGACAGTCAGCCCGCCACAGTGCTCATTGAAGCTCCGGAGCTCAAAGAGGAAACAACTCCTGTCTGACTCTGATTTCGTTTGATTTCATTTCATTTCAAACCTGAAGTAGATTTGGTTAGGGGCGCAGCTAGCCCTTGAGGAGAATATCTATCTATCTCGGTGTATGCAGTTGTTTGTACCCGAGCCTTTTGACGCCGACTGTCCCACAGCCGTCGTTCTGTACTGCTCCTCCCACTATGACTACAAAAGAGCTTGAGTCTCTCAAAGTTGAGGTAAAACCTATGGCAGTTCCAGACTCTACCACTGCTACCTGGAGCACAGAGCGAATCCTCCAGGCATTTGTCACAGTGATAATGGTTCCTGACCTTATCAGTCATGTGCGGAGATTCATATCCGTCACACGACGAGCCAGTACGAGACTGGGCCCTGAGATCATTATTGAAGGATTGCTGACATGCCTGGAAACAGTGAACATTGTCATAAATTTTAGTCCATGCCTGGGAACATTGAACATTGTAAAATTAGGCATAGCCTAAAAAAAGACCAAAATTAGGCCTAGACCCTGGCAATTACTGCAATTTCTGCAGACTCAAGCACACACACACACACACACACACACACACACATCATTTTTGACTCAGATATGGCCCATTGATCTGAGTTGAAGTTATTGTATTCCTTATACAATTACTGAAATGGCCGATGAGTTACTGAATTCAGCTTCTGAGTTTGCATGAGTCCATAACACATATTTATGTTTGAGTGATGCAACTTTTTTCATGTTAAAGTAAAATTTGGGGACTGTTCCAGAGATTTTGACTTTGTATAGAAAAAGTCAAGAGTCATGGTCTCCGTATCAACAGTTTTTCTTTTGTTTGTTTATTTTTTCTTGCAGTCATGGCACTCACCAGTGGCCCTTATCTTGTTACTGGAATATAGTGAAGTATTAACTTTTAAAGCATTGTCAAAAAATAGGGTATTTGTGTCCTAGACTTTTTACGGTATGGGGTGTGATGTGGTCATTTATTTGGATATGCAACTTGTGGACACTGGAAAATCCAAGAGAAAGGAATGCTCAGAATTGTGTGTCTTGGAGATGAAGTTTTATGAATTTTTATCATTTATTAGGCCTATTATTTAAAATTTCTTACTGAGTCTATTAATCATTGCAATCAATTGTGTGTGGGTTTAGGAGTTATCAGCAATATTTATAATGACTAAGCGTTTTAGATTTTTGGGTCAGTTAAGTTAATAATTTTTACCATTATATTAATATCAACAACAGACTAAGTTTGGTAAACTATACACATTTAATGTGCATATCTAAACTGCAATAAAAAAATAGACCTATTTCTAAATGTTGTTGGTTAGACAACAATGTGCAACTTCTTTTTTTCCTAACAATATACCGGTACCAATTAACTAAATAAATACAGTAGTTTGATAGGGCTTTTGTGTGGTCATTGCTCAAGACATGAGTCAAAAGAAAAAGTGGAAAGAAAATAATAAGCTACATGACCAAGGATGATATTTATAGTAAAACTGGAGTAACATGGAAAAAGCTCTTCACAGAGTCTGTATGGAGTCTGAAGAGGGCAGTATTTGTCAAAACAGTTTGTGATGCTGACAACACTTACTTTCACTTACTCTTTCTAATCGTGATATGCTAATACATCCCCATCGCAGGTCCTCTTCAGTGTGTATACAAAATCTAAAGACAGAAAATCATCTGAGAGAGTTAACATATACTTCCCTATCATGCTTAAAGATTTGTCAAATTGTGTTGCTTCAGAGAAGATAATAAATCCTCCAATCACATGCACACACACTCGTGGGGACTTTCCGACATTCCACTTACTTTCTTTTTGCTTTAAAAAGCTTTCACTTTTGTTTGTAGCTCTCACTCTGTAATAAGTCTCACAAAATGTGGGCTCAAACAAATATGTCTAAAATAAGACACAGGAAAGAAAGTAAGTGCACCTGAGAGTCGGCAGGTTGAAGACGACACGAAGAAGCAGTATAAGAACTCAAAGACTCCAAACACATCCAGCATAGTGAGGCAGTATGGGAGCAGGTAATGTACTGTAGGCTACATTATAAACATTATTTTAGGTTAAATCTACAATGAACAACAATGATTCTAGACATTTTTCATCAATTTTTCAAGACCATGACATGGCATACAGAAATAACTTAGTATTTACTATATTTTTCTTTACTATATTTAACTATATTTGATTTGCAGTGTTTTTTTTGCCATCTTGGATATGCTTTCAGTTAAATAAAACTAATTCTTGAGAATGTGCTTGTTTCACTTTATATAATCTAGAAAAGAAGTCTATATGATTTTCCACATTTGTATTATACTCACAGGAAACAGCACTGAACAGAACCGACAGACAGCAGCGCAGACAACACATTCAGAATTAACAGATCCTGATATCAAAAAGGTAAATGGCACAAAATATCTAGCATAGAACTCTAGACCAGGGGTGGCCAACCAGTCGGAGACCGAGAGCCACATATCTGACTATGTTACAGCAAAGAGCCACATCGGCACACAGAATCATGAATCTGTTACAACTAGTACATTACCCATCTTTCTGACACACACACACACACACACACACACACACACACACTCAACAAGTGAGATGAATCTGCCAGATGAATTGTAAATGTCACAAACCAATATGAGAAATGTGCCCCAATTGTATGATCAAATTCAATTTGAAGTTCAGTCCCTTTTGGAAAATCCTGGTCGAGGTTAGCTGTAGTGACGCTGAAATTTTGAAACCTTGAAATGAACATAAGAGTCGCATGACTCCGGGCAAAGAGCCGCATGCGGCTCCCGAGCCTCGGGTTGGCCACCCCTGCTCTACACCATACTCTAGCGGTACCAAATTGAATTTGCTCAGGGACTAGTCTAGCTATGAGCCATAGGTTGTACTCAAACATCTGTGGTGTCTATCCAATCACAATGATCCAGGTTGTATTCAGACATCATTGTGTTTAGCCAATCACAACGTTCTATCTGGACAGGGAGTCATTGGGCGGGCTTAGTGTTGTTTGAATCGGATTGTTAGTTGCGTTGTAGGGGGTCTATCAGTCGTGGTCAGGTTGTACATTTTATATTATAGTCTGGCTTGTCAGGCTACAAGATAGCATTGCTAAAGTTCCATCAAAGCTGAGGACGATTCTTTCTTTCAAAGCAATGTACCGTAATAACAAATTTACAGGTATTATCAGTCGTTATTGTGAGCCGCCAGGAATGTTTCACTTCAAGAGCCTATGATTTAGGCAAACCATAACTTGGACATACTGTGACATATCCTAACTGTTCCTCAGTGTCCCACCTGTTCCTCAGTCCTGCAACTCGTCCAGGGAACAGACAAGCAATTCAGCAGTTCTGTGGTTCAGTGTACAACCTGCTCTACAATGTACTTCTGTGGGACTTGCCTCTCTCCATGGAGGGCCTCCCTGGGGGCTGAGAAGGGCAGCTGTGCCAACCAGAGGTGTGCAGTAGTGGGAACTCTCTTCACCTGTGAGCTGATTAAGGTCCCTGGCAGCCCAGTGAACGGATGCCCGTTGTTTCGTGCTTGTCCCAAATGCTACAGTCTACTGACGCATAACAACAAAGGCTGCAAAAATGTAGTTTGCTTGGAAATGGAATGCAGGTATCAGTTTTGCTACATCTGCCTCAAAAGCTCTACAGAATGTTCAAGGCTATCTTGTCGACATCAACCAGCTGCACGACAGAGGTTTCACAAGTAAAAAGTTACTTGCCAGATAATTAAGCAATCACCCCACTTCTTATTATTCCGTTACCATAATCCTAGTCCACATGGCTGTGCAGGGCAGTATGACTATCGTCCTTTGGAAGTCGAACTTACAATCTCCCAATCAAGAGGTGGAAACTGTAATACTAGGCCAACTAGGCCGTTTCTTATGATCATTTTATTGATAAAACATCCCTCGCACCCACTGAACAGGAACTAAACATGAACATGAACTAAAGGCCCACTGAACAGGACAGATCTACTATGCCAAACTCTTCACCTGCAAGAATTCTGGTCTCTTTTGACTCCTCCTCCATGTCCTACTATCACATAGCCTGACACGCCAGACTATATAATAAGAATGTATAGTCTGAAGACCACTGATGACCACTGAAGACTGTGCCTCAATGGAGGGGCGGGTGATTGCGTCTTTCAAACTGCCTCTCCACGTAATAGGCTAGCGTTCCGGCCAGTGGTACCAGCTGGTACATCAAACTTTTCCCGTAGCCCGTCGGTAACACGGCAAAGACATATTTTTTCAGAACGAAAGACTTCCGTGCACTTTCTTGTTTCACTTTCAAAGAAAATGACAAGTGCAATTCGTCCAAAACTAAAGCCAAAGACGAATCTCTACATACGGCTCTGGTTTGAGCAGGACTGTCGTCATCGTACAAAGCCCGCCTTACGATTTCCTGTACACATACCGCGCTGTGATTGGTTATCCGCCGCCAGAGGAAGGATTACAACGGGTTTCTATCAGGGGTTTCTAGACGTATCCGCTGTGCAAATTCAAATTTGCTACCTCTAGGGGTACGTCTAGAGTTCTAGGCTAACTATCACATATGACTGCCCCAGATAGTTTAGTCATTCTGCCCCAAGACCTCATGAACTAAAGGCATACTATCATAAACGCTCAGTGGTCTTTCCACACTGGTATGTGTCAAAATCATATCCTGGATACAGAAATACATGCAACTCTACATGACATATAGAAGATACTGAAAAAGCACCTTTTTACCATCTGTTCTGCAGCCTGAAGATGTCATGGCAACAGACTGAACAAAGCACTGTGAAACTATTTTAGTTTTCACCAACACTACAGACTCAGAGGAATGCCCATGTATGTCAACAAAGGTCTTCATCTGCCAGAGTGTCTGTGATGAAGTTAACAAAGGCATACAGTCCTCATTTTGTTTTGTTTTTTGGTTGTTGTTTTTTTTTTTTTTTTTACAACAGTAGACTAAATCATCTCATGATCTGGTTATGTGTCCACCATATGCTAAAAAGAAATACAAGTATGTCACATGATTACTGTCACAGCAGGGAGGGACTTTCCCAGATGATTACAGAATTATTACTGTAAGGCAGCCTTTACTTTCATTTTACAGCATATGGCTTAAGCTTTTTCACATGTGTCTCATGGAATGTGCATTTGGACTATTTATACCAGAAAAAATATAAAAACGAAGAATCACAGTAGATATGAAAACAAGACACTAAACAAGGGACAACAACTCCATAAGAGAGCAGAAGCAAACAGGTAATGGGGTTGTCATTGGGTGCGGTTGATTGTGAGCTGATCTAAAGAAATATAGACCGCAGAAAGTTTGACTGATCTCTAATAAAATTTTTAATAAATTTTAATTTTCCATACATTTCCCATCCATTCCTAACAGTTTAAGCTAAGATTAAGTTTTTTTGCATGTTTAGCCAAATAATATTAAAATTATAAATATGATACAATTATTAGACATACGACTCAATCACTGTGGAATTTCTGACTAAATTGGAACATTTGATAACATTTTTACTTTCATATACAGTATAACAATCTCCCCACACAATTACAAAGCTTCAGAGAAAAAAATCTTTCTCAAGCAAATTATTTTTTAAAAAGTCTGAATAACCTTACTGGTCTTATCACAGAAGGGGGGACCAAAACAACACATGACAACAATGAGTTCAACACCTTGCACAGAGCACGACAAACCACAAAAGGTATAAGATGTTGCTTATTGAGCGACAAGTATTGTCAGTAAACTGTGCTTGTGAACTTCCCTGGGCAGTGGTATGGAACCTGCGGGCTAGCATGCTAATAGCCTGGAAATTGTGCCTAAGTTGTTCTTGCAATAGGCCTACCAAAATGCCCTGAAATAATTGGTAGATGACAAAGCAACAAAATGCCTTAATGCATAGTAAACAATTGAATTTTCCTTTCGCACAGCCAGTTAAGCAGATTAAACCTCAGGAGAAACCAACATCCCTGGATGCTGCTGATATCAAAAAGGTAAGCAGGGCATGGGAATGCAACGTTTCAAGCACCTCCAATAAGGCTAAGCCTGTTACTTTGCATTACTTTTTAACCTTTAAAAAAGTCATACAAGACTCACTGAAATGTATTGTATCTTACAACTATAAGGAATTTACCTTTCTCTGTCCCTCAGTGTCCCACCTGCTCCTCAGTCCTGTCTCTGGTCCAGGGAACAGAGTGGCAGTCCAGTCCTGTGGCTCAGTGTCTCATCTGCCCTGCTAAGCCCTTCCTGTGTGCCACCTGCCTCTCTCCCTGGCAAGGTCCTCCTGGGGTGCTGGGCCGCTGTGCCAACCAGAGGTGTGCAGTCGTGGGAGCCCTCCTCACCTGTGAGCTGATCACTGACCCAAAGAGCTCTGTGAGGGGCTGCCCTGAGTTCCGTACTTGTCCTAAAT
Source organism: Sardinella longiceps (assembly GCA_027497455.2). Classification (NCBI taxonomy): domain Eukaryota; kingdom Metazoa; phylum Chordata; class Actinopteri; order Clupeiformes; family Clupeidae; genus Sardinella; species Sardinella longiceps. Next base: position 10,351 of record JAODXP020007110.1, on the reverse strand, counting down.
GCTACAGTTTGCTCACACATGAAAAGAACTGCAAGTATGTCACCTGCGGGTGCGGCCACTATTTCTGTTACATCTGCCTGAGGGACAGCACGGTGTGCCAGAAGCACAAGGAATTGTATTGGTCACTGACCTGCTCTGAACCAACAGCTGGAAGACAGCGGTTCAGTACATGAAGGACAACACACTGTCTACTGCCTACTACTGTTACTAATCTATTATCATGCTCGATATGACATTTGTTTTGTAATCTTCTGTTACAACAGTTGAACTCAATGCATACAAGTTCAATCAAGAAAAAAAAACTTCATGTCCAAACCAGAATTAAGTGTGTCAATAAAAAGCAAAACACTTTCAAATCTAACAGGCACTTACAGTTATGACTGTTGCTAATATTTGAAAATGTGTTAGTCTTTACTCCGTGAGCTCTGTGTAGTATACATGGTTGCTCTTTATGTGCAAAGTCTACCCATATGGAAGACATAGATAAATCAACTATATTCACCATTTTGTTGAACTGTATGATCATTAAACAATTTAGAGCTTAATTTTCATCTGCTGGTCATACTAGTACATTAATTGTGGGACATAGAATGAACTAAATGAACTAAAGGGACAGATAACACTGGAGCATTCATCTGAAACATGATGTGTCCACGGGGAGCATGTCTATGTTCCCTAACCCTATCCTAAACCTAACCCTAACCCTAAGAAATGTGGCAGGGCTGTGGGAACAGCTGACCCCGTGTCTAAGTCATGAATAGCACTCAACCTAAAATGTCTTTAGTAATCTGGAATTTATTGATTTCACATTTGCAAATGTAAACTCTCGTGTTTAAAAGAGTTGGTGATCCAATGGAAATGACGAACACACAGATCTGGCAAGCTTCACTCTGCCACTCACTGATACAGGCACACATACATAAAAGAAACATTCTGCTCTCATGGCCTTCATTAGCCTGGTCTTGCCTTCCTATTAACATCTCCCTCCACGACTCCATCTGGCATTCCGGCCATTGGCATCATTTGCAGCAAGCAATTCCATACCGAGCTTAAAAGCAAGCAGGATCAGGAGTTGTGAGAGGTTATGTTGGGTTTCTGGTATTATAGCCTAGTTTACTTCACGACCAAGCTGGTGCATGTCAGGTTTCGGGTTTTGTCTTTGTGTTTCTCTTGTGTTTTTGTCTCTAGTTTCTAGTCCCTGGTCCTTGTCTTTGGTTTCTTGTGTTTCATGTGTTTTCTAGTCTAGTCCTGTGTTTCCTAGTTTCCTGTGTCTTAGTCTCGCCATGTGCTTTTGTTTACTGTGTGTCCACGCCCCCTGTGTATTTCCTGTGTCTCTGGCTTTGTTTCCCTTTCTGTTTCCTGGTTTTGTCATGTGATCCTTGTGTTTCCTGTTTTAGTTCCTAGTCTTGAGTTTCTAGTGTCTCCTGTGTCTCCGCCCCTCACCTGTGTCTCATGATTTGATTATTGTTTCTAGTCTCGTGTTCACCTGCCTCTCGTTGTTCCTAGTTCCCTGCCCTCCTGTGCCTTGTTAAGTCTTGTGTATTTAAGCCTCATGTTTCCAGTGTTTCCCTGCTTCGTCATTGTGTGTGTAGTTGCGTTCCTTTTGTCCCTGTGTTTTCGAGTCTGAAGTAAAGTGTCCAGATTAATCCCTAGTCTCACGTCTTTGCCTTGCATTTGGGTTCAAAACCACTCTGGGATCGTGACAGAATGACGAAGCCCTTACCGAACCCAGCAGGCAAGTCTTTTTTTCCTTCGCTTGGTATGAGGACAGTGACTGGCTGGGGGAACCAGATATTGAAGAGGCATATGAGGACTACTGGTACGGGTCCTCGGAAGATGACCAGTATTCTGACGATGAGGAGAGGACTGATTGGGACGGGTGGGCTACTGAGGAGGAGTGGACGGCCGATGAGGAGGAAGATTCCACCATTCCCCTTCAGGTTGAAGCCCCATTCCCAGCTCTCTGTTGCTCACTGGCAGTCCCTGCTCCTCACCTCACTCCAGTTCCGGCTCCTCGCACGTCTCCAGTCCCGGCCCCGCGCTCTCACGCGCCGCCTCCTGTGCCAGCCCCGCGCTCTCTAGCGCCGCCTCCTGTGCCAGCCCCGCGCTCTCTAGCGCCGCCTCCAGTCCCGGCCCCGCGCTCTCACGCGCCGCCTCCAGCCCCGGCCCCGCGCTCTCAGGCGCCGCCTCCTGTGCCAGTCCCGCGCTCTCACGCGCCGCCTCCAGTCCCGGCCCCGCGCTCTCACGCGCCGCCCTCCAGTCCCGGCCCCGCGCTCTCACGCGCCGCCTCCAGTCCCGGCCCCGCGCTCTCACGCGCCGCCTCCAGCCCCGGCCCCGCGCTCTCACGCGCCGCCTCCAGCCCCGGTTCCGCGCTCTCTAGCGCCGCCTCCAGCCCCGGTTCCGCGCTCTCTAGCGCCGCCTCCAGCCCCGGTTCCGCGCTCTCTAGCGCCGTCTCCAGCCGCTGCTCCGCACGCTCACGCGACGTCTCCAGTGGCTGCGTCACGCTCTCTAGCGCTGCCCGGCCCAGAGTCTCCAGCGCAGCCGCCCGGCCCAGAGTCTCCAGCGCAGCCGCCCGGCCCAGAGTCTCCAGTGCAGCCGCCCGGCCCAGAGTCTCCAGCCCGTCCTCCCGAGATGGTCGGCCTGTCTGGCTGCCGGCCCGGCCGCCCCCCGAGCTGCCCAGGGTGCCTGGTCTAAGACCCGGCCACCCACCTGAGACGCTCCGTGTGCCGGGCCCTCGACCGGGTCGCCCTCCGGACATGGCCCGCCTGCCTGGGCTGAGACCAGGTCGCCCTCCGGACAGGGCACGCTTACCTGGCCTTCAACCCGGGCGCCCGCCTGAGAGGCCACGCCCACCTGGCCCTCGACCCGGCCGCCCACCCTAGTGGGCTCCCACCGCCTGGTCCCCCTCCTCCCGCCCTTCTTGGACTCTTGTTTCTTCTTGGTTTTAGGGATGTCTGGGAGCCATCCCTTAAAGGGGGGTACTGTCAGGTTTCGGGTTTTGTCTTTGTGTTTCTCTTGTGTTTTTGTCTCTAGTTTCTAGTCCCTGGTCCTTGTCTTTGGTTTCTTGTGTTTCATGTGTTTTCTAGTCTAGTCCTGTGTTTCCTAGTTTCCTGTGTCTTAGTCTCGCCATGTGCTTTTGTTTACTGTGTGTCCACGCCCCCTGTGTATTTCCTGTGTCTCTGGCTTTGTTTCCCTTTCTGTTTCCTGGTTTTGTCATGTGATCCTTGTGTTTCCTGTTTTAGTTCCTAGTCTTGAGTTTCTAGTGTCTCCTGTGTCTCCGCCCCTCACCTGTGTCTCATGATTTGATTATTGTTTCTAGTCTCGTGTTCACCTGCCTCTCGTTGTTCCTAGTTCCCTGCCCTCCTGTGCCTTGTTAAGTCTTGTGTATTTAAGCCTCATGTTTCCAGTGTTTCCCTGCTTCGTCATTGTGTGTGTAGTTGCGTTCCTTTTGTCCCTGTGTTTGAGTCTGAAGTAAAGTGTCCAGATTAATCCCTAGTCTCACGTCTTTGCCTTGCATTTGGGTTCAAAACCACTCTGGGATCGTGACGGTGCATGATGTTAGCAATTGGGTGAAATCAGACTTAATCGTTTCAAATTTCTACAGTTCACACCTCCAGCTTGCAATCGTTCGGCAATGGCTATGATCTTTAACCCTTTGTATAAGAAGCTGAAGCGTAGACCGAGAGGATGGCCAATGCCAAGGTAGGTCTTCAATGATGTTGACCTTGGCAATATTGCCCTGTAAAAATAATTATATGTTTTTAGGCCAGTGTGGCCTTGATGCCCAGGGCTGGACTGGGACCAAAAAATGGCCCGGGCATTTTTTGTCATTTAAAAAAAAAAAAAAAAAAAAAAGGGTAATCATATTGAGATTAAAATCTCTTTTACAAATGAGCCCTGGCCAAGATTACAAATGAGCCCTGGCCAAGAAGGTCATGCAGCCCATCATGATTTTATTCAATAATGATAATGCTGTGGCTAGCTAAAATAAGACAGTACGTTGGACATATTGCATGAGAGATTTAATTTAACTAGCCCAATATCCTTCATGAAAATTATGAGTAAATGACATCCCCGGCCCAAAAATGACCACTGGCCCACCGGGCATTGCCCTGTAAGCCCTATTGCCAGTCCATGCCTGTTGATGCCCTTTCCTATACTTAATGCTACCTATACTTGACTCTGGGTTCCCATCAGAGGGCTTATGGGTACCCATCAGAGATCTTTATCAGAAGGTATTTGAATGAGTAAAGTAGAATGAGATGAAGCAAAGCACCCTTGGTTACGTCTTTTAACCCAGTGGTATTTCATTATAGGACGTAATTATGTCCACCAATACCCGTACCTTAAAAAGATTATGTGTAGCAGGCTGACTCTGCCTGCCTGCAAGTCTGCAAGTTCCTCTCTCACAACCCTGTTAACGAGGGGGCGGGGCAAGTAATTCTATTTGGCAATCTAGCCACCAGTATTTAAAGGGCCTAGTTAGCAGCATGGTAGGCCCTGCTGGCTCTGCCTCGGATGGTTGTGTGTGGCTGGGAATCCACCACCCGGTATGCTGCTCTTCAGAATTTTTGTGTTTTTTTTAAGTTCACTGTGTTAAATGATTTGTTTTCTTGTTGTAGCCCCCCAAAGGTCTGTACCTCGGTCTTGGTACAGCTATGGCTGTACATGCACACTTTGCCTTCTTCAGGTATGACTTCTTCAGGTATGTCCTCTTAGCTTTTCTTAGTCTCCATGTTACATGGAGTCTTGACTTTTGTTGTACACTGGTAAGAGGGACTCCCTCGACTCAGCTATAACTACTGTACATAAAAAAAAGGAAATGTATTTGTATGGAAGGCCGTTTTAATGTGTGGGCTTTTGTGTTCCAGGTAGCATGACCGGTCTATTGGTACCATTCTCCATCTAGGTCGTGCTGCTGTCTTGTCTTGTCTTTTTGTTTGGTTTGTCACATTTTGTTTGTATTGTAGTATCCTTTTTGTTTGTCTTTGCTTTCTGTTGGTGAGCGACTGGTTTGCATGTGGCAGCTGCATACCTGATGCTTGATCTATCTGTTATTTGTATTCTTTTCTTTACATTTGTTAGTGTCCAATCCTTTATATTTGTGTTTTGTCTGACAGGTGGAGGGCAGCTACTTGGGCGGTGGCTAGCCACCTAGTGTTTATGTGGTGGAATTGCAAATTTCGGTGTGCCACTCAGACTGCTGTGCATTGCTGTTGAAGTCACTGCTTGCCATAACGTGTGTGTGTATGTATCCATGTGTGCGTTCTAGATTAGCTTGCCCTCTCCATGTAAGCCCCCACACCTTGCAGACACTCCCATTTTCCCTTCTAATATACATATTTAATAAACTAGTCATCCTGACTAGAATTCACGTCTCAGCCCAGTCATTAAGAACCTGTGTCAGTACTCAATGTGTAAAGTGTATCTAGTGGCATCCTAGTTCCCTGGGTGTTGAATGGGACCAGCTTCCCAGGGTGGCGTAGTCGGAAATCCCCTTTAAACCCCAGTCTTGTAACTTCACCCTGTTACAAATGCATAAATTTACCTGCCAATCGTGGACACAAACAAGTAGGGACTTTCCAGTATTACCTCAGCAGAGCAGCTTTCACTTTCATTTGATACACCACACAGCAAGCTTTGTTACGGTCTCTTGTGGATTTACTCCAATTATGAAAAACTGCAAGAAGAAAGAATCTTGGAGTATCCAGGTTCCAAAACGTAAAATCTGACAATGGACAACAACTACTCTAAGCAAAAGCTGAGGGTAACTTTAACATAAACGTAAGCCAATCAGAAATCTTAAGTTTTTCATGTCTCCTGAACGGTGTTCTTTTAAGATTTAATATGATGACATAAATAGCCTACTGATTTATTTATTGATTATCTGCCAAACAATTAAAAATAATCTGATTTATTACACATTTTTTCATGATTAAGCATAATGATTATTCACCTTTTAATTGCAACTCATTTCTTCCAGTAAGAATGTGAAGGATAGGTTGCATTCTTATTTTGACCCATCTTCTCAAATGGGACGATTCCCACCTAACCCCACTGATCAACTTCTTGAACAAGATACATGGGGTGATCCATGTAAATTTGAAAAATGAGTTTTGAACAATTTTAGACATTTATTTTGCCAGCACTATTGATTATTACTTAACTTTCTAAACTGTCAAAGCCTCTTGTGATATTGAATTGTGTTTTGTTCATCTGTACAGTCTGGAATATTAAACTTTAAAATGGATCCTGATGTCAAAAGGGTGAGTAGCATAAAAGACCATGTCCACTTCAGAGAGATTGAGCTCCTGTAAACAAGTGTGACTAAATTAGATCAACTCACCTAATTCAAAGACTATCAAAGATTATAGGCTATGAATAGGCCTACATGTCAGTTTCACCAGTGTCACTAATTAAACTCCTCTCTGTCCCTCAGTGTCCCACCTGCTCCTCAGTCCTGTCTCTGGTCCAGGGAACAGAGTGGCAGTCCAGTCCAGTGGCTCAGTGTCTCACCTGCCCTGCTAAGCCCTTCCTGTGTGGGACCTGCCTGTCTCCAAGGAAGGGCTCTCTGAGGACTGCGAAAGGCAGCTGTGCCAACAAGAAGTGTGCAGTCGTGGGAACCCTACTCACCTGTGGGCTGATCACTGACCCAAAGAGCCCAGTAAAGGGCTGTCCACAGTTCCGCGCTTGTCCAAAGTGTTACGCTCTACTCATGCATGTTGGAGGTTGCAGGTGTGTCAAGTGCTTGGAGTGCCACCATCCTTTCTGCTATATCTGTGCGAGAAGTCTTGAAGAATGTTTAAAGGCCATTCGTCTGTCTGGTACTCGCTGTACACCAGCTGCACGGCAACAGTTCCACATGTAAAAAAAAAAAAAAAAAAAAGAGTAAAGTCTGACTCTTTGACAGTGAGCAAATCAACATGTTTTATGGACTGAAAAAGACTGAGGTCTAGGCATTTGGTTCAAAAGAGGAGAATGATAGCCTGGTAATAAAACCAGCATCTCGTTCAGCACTTTGTTTTCATACATAGGGTCTGGCCATTTGTCAATGAGAAACGATTGCTCAATGGAGTTGTTTAAAGGAAAAATCTGTTTTTAAGGACATTATTGAGCATGTACATAGCAAGTCATACTGAAGCAGACAGGGGAAACTCTAAATGAGCCAAATAGCCACGACAGGACCACATTTTTGCGGGTTGTCTAGCCATGAGCCATAGGTTGTACTGATACATCAGTGGTATATCCAATCCTAGGTTGTATTCCGACATTGCTGGTGTTTATCCAATCACAACGCTCTGTGTGGACAGGCAATCGTTGGGTGGGCTTACGGGAGGCATTGGGTGGTCTTAACATTGTTTGAATCAGCTTGTTTGTTGCTCTGATTGGTTTTAGCCGGACCCAAACAAATAATCTTCTATGTCTCTGGTCCTACCGCTATCCAGAGGCAGTTTGAAAGATTACACCCAAAGGCTGTATCCATCGTTGCCAGACTATACATTTTATGTTATAATGTGGCTTGTCAGGCTAAACTTTTTGGTGCCCATCAGTCTATTTCATCCTAGACACTCCAGCAAAGGGTCTAAAAGCGATAAATACCGGATTTTTCCTTTAACGGATAATCTGACTTGTCTGAATGCACAATAGCACAGCATTCACAATGCCTCCCTCAGTCTGTTCACTGATTGAATGCACCAGACAATGTGCTTAATGGGCTCTAATCCAGACTAGCAATGTAGGGGGATCATAAAATCGAACATAAGTGTGAGCAAGAAGACATGGCCAGACTAGATGATGCACTCTACTCCAAAAAAGATGAAGAAAAAGGTTAACTAAGTCAAAGGTGAATATATACTCTCAATCTTGTGTATTTCATATACACAACTGATAAAGCTTTAGAGAGCATTTATTCAACTTTTAAGAACTTTTTTTGTGCAACAAATCTGCTGACCAACTGTACCTACAGTATATATCAAATCATCAATAAGTCAAAGTAAATATTGTATGAACATATCACTCTGTGGCTAAATAAACATATATCACATTACACATCACTTCTGGACATGCTGGCCTCATAAAAGGTGATTGAGATAGAGTAGCTGCCTGAACACTAAATAAACTTACCGTCACATCACCATAGTTGTGTTATTTCTTACTAAATGGAAAATAACAACACTCAACTCTATCTTGAAGCATTGGATTGTGCTATGTCCCCGAGATAAAATTAATTCAAACAGAATGTAAGTTAGATGACCTGTAAATTTCAAATAAAACAAAATAAAAATATAAGAATCTCACCCTATTTTCAAAAGAATGGCGTTTAGACATCTTTAGTTTCTAGGCTACAACTTTGTTTATCATTTCAGATAACTTTGCACTCTAACCAGACAACATGACAAACATTGCCCTGTCCTCATAAACATAAACTATCAGGGAATTTCCAAGGACGTCTTTCAGCGCCAGGGACGTCTTTTCAGTTTTACTTTCATTAGATCGTATGAAGAGCTTTATTACAGAATCTCGAGGGCCTTGGGCAGAAACAAATCATGCTTAAAAGAAGTAAGAAAAAGAAGTAAATAATTTATCTTCATCTGCCAGTACTCAACCGGTAGTAGGTCTACGATGGGAACCAATACAAACTCGAAGTCAAAGTAGGACAACAGCTGCTCCACCGAAAACGACTGAGGTCATGGGAACAGGTATGTAGCTGTGGCGAACATTCTACTGTTTCACTGACTGCTACATTGAAACATTAAACATCTGTTTATTTTAATCTGTTGTCTATGACTTATACTAGAAACATCTAAAATGACTAGGCCTATATAAAAATATGTATAATGTGACAAGGAAAACAAGTTCTCGGTTAAACAAATTTCACTTTCACTTGAAATGGAAAACACACTTTCTTCATTAACAGGTATGGGCTTGAATACACCAATTGTCCAGTCTGTTGCAACCCACTACAAAGTGAAAAAGAAATTAGAAAGGGTAAGACACCTCGTTAAACCTATAAGGAATGATTCTCCTCTACAACAGGCTGCAGTAGGTCACGAAACTGAGTTAGTAAACATAAATGGCCAACTATTGGATAGAAATTAATGCCATCACCAATTGTCAGAGGTTAGAGTAAAATACACTACATGTGCAGCTGTTCAATACCTTCATTTATTTTTCTATTATTCTATTATTTTTCTCTTTTTCTAACCAGTCAAAGTGCAGGCCTAATTATTACCTCCGCCAAGGAGGTTATGTTTTCGCCGGCGTGTGTGTGTGTGTGTCTGTGTACAACACACTGTAACTCGAAAAGTACTGCACGGATTTGGATGAAATTTGTGAAACGTGTGTATTGGGACGAGTAAGAACTTAGATTAGATTTTGGTGGCAATCAGTGATCCAGAACACCATCTGTGATCACATTGTCTTGGCGGAGGTCTGTGCACTCTGAGCGCTTTTCTATAGTTAAAAGTTGGTTTGTTAAAATTAACATGAAATTTACAGTAGGCCTACATAACAGTCCAGTGATATGCATAGCAGATTACTAAGTGATAACCAGGCTAAATCAAATGCTCATGCACATAAACAACATTGCACATACAGTAGTAGACTGTAAAATAGCCTACAATGTACAATCCCTGGCTTCGTTCAGAATTGTTTCAACCAGTGTAGTAGTCAAGTCACTAAAGTCCAGTATCATGTCCCCCACATTCAAGACAAAGTTGAGTCTAAGCCATTAAAACGACAGTCCAAGCAAGTCCTGGAACTTGTCTTGAAACTTTCAGCACAAACCTTAATGGTTAGTTTTAAGGGCTGATGGTGATTTAATTAAAACACTCAGCTCAGTAGGCCTGTCTTTTTTGTATAATTGCATTTATTTACAGTGATGCAGATTCAGTGATAACAATAATACAACACTCTTCTTTATTTCTATAGCATTCTCTTTTCAAAAACAAAATTACAAAGTGCTGTACAACATCAAAATTAATTTAAAAGGTACATGTGTAGCCTAGAAAATATTCTAACATGCTACTTATCTCAGTACATGTATGTCAACCAGGCACAATTAAATTCAGATTTTTTTCTTTCTTTTTTTCATATGAAACTTCGAAGGACAAAAAAACAATGCATCTTTCTGTCACATCACCTCCTGCGCCGACCAAACCTCAGGAGGCACCTCTCGATCGTGGCGATGTCAAAAAGGTAAGCAGTGCAAGAGCAGTTAAGACACTTTAAAGGGGGGTCGGTGGGGTCTATCACAACAACAGAAAATTCAGAGGAATTTGACATCTTATTTCATCATGAAGGACCAGAAAACATGGCTTCAAAGTGTAAATAACCAAACCTACCCTTTAAC
>JAODXP020007109.1:35000-66723 GCA_027497455.2 Sardinella longiceps | reverse complement strand
ACATACACTCTCTAAAACTATCTAAAATCTAAAACTCTAAAAGTACCGGTGACCGGTGATCCAGAACATGATCTGGGATATTGTGTCTGTGAGCACATTGCCTTGGCGGAGGTCTGTGTAATATTAATATTATTGATCATCTACATTCAACCCAAAATGTTCTTAACTCCAAACTTACTCCTAGGATGCAGCAAACCGGTCCAAGGAAACTCCAGAAGAATCCCCTCTCATATTTCAACCAGCACCTACAGAGGACAAAGGTACAATACAATCTGTAAAATAGATTTTTATTTCTTCTTCTTTTTTTACACTGAAATTCCTTGAAAAAAAAAAAAAAAAAAACATACAATATTTTGGGATAAGTCTAACTTTGCATTCACACCAAGAGCAAATTTAGCTGCAAAATCATAAAAATCACCAGGTTTTTATTTTTTTAGTCAATCTAATCAGCTAAGTTTAGTGCCTTGTTTCTCTTTTGAATAACTGTACTACCAGTTATTTTACAGCATTAATCACTCTTGGACTGAAAACATAGTGGATTTCCTCTCACCTGTCACTCCCATAGCCATCAGGCACAAGTCCTGCTGAAACTGCAACAACAACAAAGGAACCTCCATAACCAATCAGACACTGCCATCCCCAGTGAGGCCCCACTGCCTGTGTGGATCTGATGTCTTTGAGTTTGAGGACAGCATGGAAAAGCCAGATGGCCTCCAGGAGCATCCAGGCGAAGGAACTCAGGAAGAGGTAATGAAGAACTCCTGACAGAATTGGGCACACAATCTGCACACACAACCATTACAATTTGAAAAAATAAAGAAAAGAGTCTTTGAATGCAAGCATGTCGTTGGAAATTCTACACATGCATCATCAACATATAGAAATTAAAAACGAAGTCTGTTTGTTGTCTGTGTGACATCCAATGAGCATGGCCTCTTTCCTGGCTGTGTTTCTATGTTTTCCTACAGGTGTGCTGGTGGAGCCAAATTGGCTGTTGCTTAAATTTGCACATCGCTGTTTTTATGGTTCCTATAAGGTGCCTCTTCTCCTCCACGCCCAGATAGCAGCGAGCATGGGATACATGGGATAGACTTAGGGCGCTTGCCTGAACCCTTGTTTGAGGCCTTAAACCTGTCGATTGCCTGTTTGGTTATATTTCATTTGTATAATAAACCTTTTGGGCATAACACTCTCTAAGCCTCATAAAATCTCCCTGTGGAGACAATAGAGTCTAAAAAAACACATGTCCCAAAATGGTACCTTGAGGTACGCCATATATGGTGGTACTGTCTGTCACTGTTTTGACCTGTATATTAATTCCTGTGCTTTTCTTTTACATTTATTAACATGGCTGAGCTCAGGACAAGATGAACATCCAGTGGAAATGAACACCACAAGAATATACAGTATCTTGGCAAATCTACTGTCTACTGTACCTTCCACCTTGTGGGAGTAACTGTTGTTTTATGATGAGTCACACTGACATGTTTGTCATTACCTTGTGAGGGTGGATGAGGTGGATGAACTCCTGGACGAGCAGGAAGAGGAGGTGGGCAAGGAACAGACTGATGCAGAGGTTCAGATGAGCCACATCTGTTACTTTATATTTCTTGCGGGTGAGGGTGAAGGTGAAGACTGCCAAAACCAGGAACCCCAATCCAACTGAGACACCAATCCTATTCAGCATCAACATCATTGGTTCTGGCTGCAAGCAGAATTTTGTGTAGTAAAGCAAGCAGAAATGTAATTTAGTAAATCCTCATGTGATGTCACATTTGAAACCACATGAATGCTGTTTTTTGTTGTTGCTATTCAGCAACTCCATCATTTTGTCAGGCTGCAGACAAAGCAATATGTCGCTATATGTATTATCACAAACTGTATTAACCCCAATTTGACACAGACCATAGCTGTGTCCAAAACACTAAACATGATGCTTTCTATAAGTTAGTGTTTTGATGCCAACTAACATGGGATAGCTAGGGGAAGTATATGTAAATCCTTACAAACACAACCATAAGAATGGTTTTAACCACTGCGTTTGAAGCCAAGGCTTGTCAGGTCAGTGGTTAGAGCGTTTGACTCTCTTGCTGGTGGGTCGAGACCCGTAAGAGGATTTAACCTCAGCTATAGATGCATAAAACTCCACCCTTAAAGGTACTTGCATTTTAACCCAAATGCAAAGATGCATCCATGCTGCATTCAATGACCAAAATTAATCTGAATTATGATGACTTCTGACAATATCTTGACAATGGAAACACAATGGGGCAGCAAGTCACTACTTCCACATTTCAGACACAATTTGAGACAATCTACTTAACATAATTTAATGGAATAACAAAAAAACATCCCACTGTGTCTCAGTAGGCACAATGGAGCCAACCATGTTTCAGCGCTCAATTTTCCATTAAGTAGCTTCATGTTACTAATGACATTTTGATGACATCCAATAAGGATATCTGCTGGGCCTTGGATCCATTCTTCCAATTGAGACACATTGGCATTCGGTACTGGATGATGTCATTGATGAAACATCATTTCTGCTTACCTCTGCCTCTGGGGGGCGCTCTATCTGCATGATGAGAGCGAAGGTGGAGAAGTGCTCACAGGTGCAGACAGTGTGGGTGGTGTTGGAGTGGGTGAGGTGACAGCCATCTACCACCCACTCACTGCTGTTCCAGTACACACAGGAGAGAACACCCTGAGGATCCAGAGTCTAGACAAATTAGCAAATAAATAAATAATCAAACAAGGTACACATACATGAAAGCTTTTTCAAGCACAAGATGACAAGTTGGTTTTGAAACTGCAAGTTACAGCATTTACCCTATGGTCTGGCAGTTTCCTAATATGTGAGAGTTTGGGATTTTAGACATATGTTATAACATTGTATTCCTTATTATTTCATTAGCTTAATTAATTTGGTTACGTCTCTGTATATGGCAGGCCAGACAGGTAAATTGATTAGAGCCATTTGCTTAACAGGTAAACATCCCCCGTCCCCCTCCCCTAACGTCTCTCAGGTGATAATTGGCCTCCGGAGCCATCTTGCTCACGGTGACCATTTGGTCCTGCCGGAAACTACTTGCATGATTCAAGGGATAATGGTCAGACATGGATGTGTATTCCAGAAGAGCCTAAAAGTCAGACCTTACTGTACGAATGTTAGTTGCATGGTGAACCTCTGAGCGAGCGACACTAGTGACTCCCTTGTTTGGCCATCATTGTAAAGCTGAATAAACCTGCATTTCGGTGAATCCTGAGCTGACGGAGTTTTGCGTATCTGATTGTAAGACCTAAAAAATACCATCATATGCCAGTTAATCTCATTTACACCTCAATATCACATACACTTAGGGAGATACAAGCCTAAACCTTTGTATGGTTGCAGTTGTTTACAATGTCAATGAAATCAAGCCTGAGGTGTAACACCATGTCCTAACTGAAAGCGACTGTCGGGTTGTCATGTAGCATTGACTGTTCACTGTTTACATAGGATGCGTTAAATATGACGTTCTCTTCTATTAGATTCTCCATTCAATCTGGCCAAGCAGCGTGACTGAAATAGAAACAGACAGAACGACTAAATTCTTTTTAAAAAGTCGCGTAGCAATGCGACTACTGCCGTTTTATCGCATATCATTCAGTTAGGACATTCCAATAGAAAACAAAATGATGGAACTCTTTTTGACACCACATGCAGTCGCATCGTGTTCAGTTAGGACACAGTGTTAGACATTGGTCTGATGTTGAATTTCCCTACTGGTCTTTGAGACTCACCTCTATGTGTTTAATAGTGATGTTGGCTGGACTCTGCAGATTTTTGTTTGGTGTTTTGGGGAGGGAGGCAGACAGAATCTCAGACATCATGATCTTCACTGTGTCATTGAGTGTGTGGAAGAGGTCTGCTCTCAGGAGTGAAGCCATTTTCTTGAAGGTAGTGAGAGCTACAGCAGCTGAGCCTAAGTTGAATATGAGATTTTAGATTATTCGAACACTAACAGCATGCATATTAAACATCTACCATGCAAATTGACAAAAAAAAAAAAAAATAGATATTGGGCACTGGGCAGAGAGCATCATCAGTGTTGGGGAAGTTACTTTTAAAAAGTAACTAATTACTTTACTTTCGTTACTGCTTTGAATTGTAATGACATTACTTTACTCGTTACTAATTTAAAAAAGTAACTTGTTACTTTACTCGTTACTTTACTTTCAGCCCATAACTTGAATGAACTTGCTCTATTTCGCTGGCTATAACGTCATATGTAGCCTATGTCTCCCTCTGACCCTTTTACAGGCAATGGCAGCCTTCTCGCGCTGAAAGTTTTCATCAATCCAGTGAGCAATCATTCCGAGATAACTTTTGTTGTTAGCACTCCATATATCTGCCGTTGTAGAAACGAATTCTGTGGTCTCAAATGTCTTTTTGAGATCCGATTCGATTACAGCATAACATTTGCTCAAGTAGCTCGAAAATGTTTTTCTGTCTGATATGAGCTCGCGTTGTTGGTATTCTCCTAAAACGGGGGATTCTATTGTTGACAGCGGAACCATGTCCTCCACAACATAGGCTAGGCTGCAACTAGATTATTTATTTCTGCCTGCGATGTTACCTGTCGTAATCCTGCCTCTCCTGATGTAGGCTAAGTTTCGCCTGTTTGGGTGCTGGGGCAGTCTCATCATTACCGGGACGGGGATTTTTAGCCACCAGCTTTGTACAACTGTGCTGTCTGGCCAAGTGCTTCGACAAATTGCTCATTGACTGTGTAGAAGTGGAAAGCTGTTTATCACCAGGACATAGCGAGCACTTAACCGACATGTTTTTGCCTTTGCAGGCAACTACCTGAAAATAATGCAAATGCCAGTGTTCTCCATGACTTCTCTCTCCTCCATCTCCCTCTCACTGAATCAATCGATTTCCACAGCAACCAGTTAGGCACACATGCGCCACTAATAAAAACAACGCGGTCATGTTGGCCTACCGGTAGCTCACTGATTTAGCCTACATGTAAATTTGTTAATCTGAATGTCACTGAAAAAAATCGTGGGTAACGCTGTAACGAACGTTACTATAGTCTAGTAACTGTAATGACGTTAGTGAAATTTGAACTGTAATGCGTTACGTTATTAAGTTCCTGACAACAGTAACGAAATTACAGTAACGCGTTACTTTGTAACGCGTTATCCCCAACACTGAGCATCATGCATATTATTCTGGTATAAATGTCAATGTAAGAGTGACAGTTCTAATTCCCAGTGGGTATCTGAAAAAAACACACAGCTTATTCCATTATTTTTTGTTGCTTTTCTAAATATACACCCAACAAACAGGGACCTCTCATGAAAGAAGTTTTATATGGTAAATGTATGAACACACCATTATTGTGACAGGCAATGCTCGTGAGGTCTATATCCAATGATGTATTTGTGTTTTTGACATTGGTGGTCATCTTTGGGATATTATAGTCCTTTCCGATAACGAAAGTTTGTACTTCTGAAGTAAAGAAAATAGATATAACTGTAGCATCATTCTCAAAACAATAAGCCAGTATGATCATTGAAAGTGTTTTTCTGAATAATATCCTGTTTTTATTTTCCATTTCATCTATCATCGGAGCTCCCTCTGCAGTTGTCAATTTCTATCAAAAATAACACTTTGTACATTTTCAACAATCCCTGTGAATTATAAGCATAATCAGGAATGATAATTTCCATGCGTTTTTTTTTATATTGACTAAGCTGGTTCCTTAAACAGAACTGCAGTGTTTGCTCACTTAGAGAAGAGCGAGAGACCACACCTGTAGTTTTGGTTCTCAGTGTCCCGCTGCTATTAGTATCTGTGGGCTCCACCAGGGTCCCCACCAGCTTCTCAGTGGACAGCAGCATAGCATCACCTGCAGCTGCCAGCTGCTCTACACTGGCATCCTGGGCCAAGTTAGGAAGGGATTCTTCTATACTCTCCAGTAAAGAAGTCACAACCTGCGGGCAAGTAAGCACCAATCAGGTAGATTGACATTTTGTTTTGTTTCTTATGCCTGCATTTTTTAAATATACATTACCATACCTGCATCAATACAGTAGTGACATCATTGCACACTCTCACTAATTCCTGTATAATTTTTTGCAAACCAAAGAATTGAAACCAGTAATAACAACTTTCGAATTATGTTAACTGACATAGTAAAAAAAAGACAATTTCAGTTTCATATAGTTTAAGTTCTGTTTTCACCCCTTCATATTTTAATAATTATTTATAGCTGCTCTTCAGACAGCAGACGCCGGACTTATCACAGCACTTTTCTTACAAGCTTGTAGAGTGCTGTAGATCACTCTCATTTTCATCACTTTTGTTTTATTGCCATAACTTACTGTCGTTATTATTAACTCTTGATTGCATTAGCTGTTTATTAATTGGTCTCTTTGTTGTTCCAAATTCTTTAAATGTCCTTCCTAGCACTCTGCAAGCCTGAAAATGGGGCTATGTTTGGACTACAAACAAAATGTCCTAACCTTTTCCTAAAGAACTCTTTCAAAAGCCACATGCAAACACTGATTTTGTCACAAAATTGGTTGCCCTATTATTAAAACAACAAATGGGCTATATGGTGCAAAAAGAAAATACTTACATAAGGATGTAAAACAACATCATCTGTTAAATTCATAATAATGCTGTTCAGAAACTCAAAGTGAGCTTCTGGTGATGAATTCTGTGTAAAAATGAGTTAATGAATTATGATATATTAAGACATTCATGAATAAATAATTAAGTAAATTTTTTGTTATCTACTTATCGGCTAACTAATCATTTACTAAGCATATAAATGACAAGGCTACTATAAAGTTTTCCTTTATATTTTGTGTGCTGTTAAAATTATGTCTGTCAGATGAGCAAAAGATCACACCTCATTGCCGTGGCTGTGCCGAACTGAAAAAGAAAATGAAACCAATCACACTGTCAGGGAGTGGAGAATCTCAGATATAAGACCAGACAATACCAATTCCCTCATCAATTATTATTATTATTATTATTATTATTATTACTATTATTATTATTATTATTAGTAGTAGTAGTAGTAGTAGTAGTATCATTATTATTATTAGTAGTAGTATTATTATTATACTGTATTTCTTCAAATGTACTCCAAACACTGACACTGCATCTTTCACACCCCATAACAACAATCTAACCAGTGTGACAGACTTCATTGTAGTTTTACCTTGACAAACCAGCGTGTTGCTTGCAGAGATGCTAGGTATGGTGCCATTTTGGCATTCACAGCCAAATCCCTCATCAATATCAATACATATGGAGGAGTCAGGACAAGCCTGTGCTGAGGTGTTGCAGGATGCAGTCAGTGGCACTGTTGATTCACACACACACACACACACACACACACACACACACACACACACACACACACACACACACTCACACACACACGCACGCACACACACACGCACGCACGCACCACACAGACACTGCAATTACTCCTTACCCAGTAATCTAAATGATTACCACTTTCGCAGTTATTGGGAATCATCTCAGTTCCCACTGACCTTCACACTGGTAGGAATCTCCAGTGGGTAGGAGGCCTTCAGGTATCTTATATCCAGGTTTGCACTCACAGCGTCCATCACCAACACACTGGGCATTAGGACCACAGGAGGACGAATCACACGTCTGGTGTCCTGCAGAGAAACCAAAGGGGAGAAGGTGATGTAGTTCCCCCATAGGACGTCCCCTACGGCAAGCCGAATGAGCATTTATTCAGAAATCATGATATCAGGCATAATTTTCATGTACATGCAAGTCATTTCTGTCCACTAGTTCACTAGTGAACTATTTTTGTGCAAACCAGTTAACTAGTGAGGGCCAAAATGTGCATAATAGTTAACTAGTGGGTGCCAAAATGCACAGTGCTAGATAACTAGTGAACACATTTTGGCTTCACTAGTTAACTAGTGGGAGCCTGAAATGCTCACTAGTTAACTAGTGAGGGCAAAAATGTACACTAGTCAGCTAGTTGAAGGCTTTTGGGGTCTCATAAGTTTACTAGTGAAAGCAAAACTCTTCACTAGTTATCTAGTCGGAGTAATTCCCTGCCACTAGCTAACTAGTGAACCATAAATGGCTTTCTAGCAAACTAGGTGATGACAGCATGCTCACTAGTTAATTAGTTGATGTCTAAACTTGTGAACTAGTGGGGTTATAAAATGTATACAAGCAAACTAGTTCAAGACAAAATCAACACCAGTCAGCTAAATTGCTAAATTCTGATTAGGAGGCGGAGAGATCTGGGGGCTCATTTATCAACAGTGCATAGAAAACGTTATAAATTCTATCGTACAATTGAAATTTAGGATGTGCGTAAGTACAAAAAAATCGGTATTTATCAAATGTGCGCAGGCTGGTCGTACGCACACCAGCAATGATAAATCCCACACCTACTAAATCACTGTGCTCGCGCACGCTGAAGTTCATTTACATGCCGAAACACCCCAAATTAACCGTTTATGGCATTAATAACCTCTCTGACACGGGTACATTTCAGACAGGTGCACACAATCATGCTGCTCACTGAAATCACGCTCCCTCTTACATAGGTTACAATGCCTTCTAAATATTTACAATGAGTTATACATTTTCAAATGACTTTCCAAAGTGTGTCAATAAAATGTTTGTCAATAAAATGTTATCCACGTGTTTGTCTCGAACTATACAGATTGGTTTGTTTGGCAATTGTCAATAAACTGAAACACAAGACTTGTATACAACTTTTGTTTACTATACGGTGTGAGACTTGCGGACGTTTTTACTTGCAGTTTCGCAATTCTACCACTGGGTTTTGTGCTTACGCGTGGTCAGAGATGTGCTTACATTTAAGCACATTTCTAAGATCAAGTACAAGTTCATAAATCCCACTTTTGCGCAGGAATGATCGTATGCACCCTTTACGCACAGATATGTGCTTAAGTACGGTTGATAAATGAGCCCCCTGGAAGTTGAGGCTTTCTATTGGCTACCCAAATCCAAATTGGACATATCAACCACTCACAGCACAGAATTTCACATATTCCCTCCCAACACATTTGCATGTGGCACATAAGTTAGCATGCTGACCCAACAAGGAACTGTAGCTAGGAAACTAGTGGCTTCATTTTGTCACCACATGTAAAATAGTGGAGGCTGTTTTGCTCACTAGTCAACTAGTAGAAACACATATGTCCACTAGTTAACCAGTGAGGTACAAAAATTGCCACTTGTTTACAAGTGTGCACCAAAACATCAACTACTGATCTAGTGGTGGCAATTTCCATTCGACTAGTTAACTAGTGTAATGCAAAGTGTCACTAGTCACTAGCGTGCCCAAAAACACCCACTAGTCAACAAGTGATGGCCACTTCAGCCCCACTAGTTAACTAGTGATATGCCAAAACGTTCGCTTGTTAACATGTAAAGGCCAAAATCCCTACTAATTTACCATTGAGGGTGTTGTGGGCCTTAGTAGTTAACTGGTGGCATGCATATTTTGTTCACTAGTTCACTAATGACACCTAAAAACATGAACAAGCTGACCGTTGACTTGTGGAACACTAAAAGTGGAACACTAAAAGTCTAACTAGTTTACATGTAAGGCATTGAAGCCAATCACTAGTTAAGTAGTGCGCAGAAGACGCACACCAGTGGCTGTTTTTGGAGCTATCTAGTTACCTCCGCCAAGGAGGTTATGTTTTCGGTCTCGTTGGTTTGTCTGTTTGTTTGTTTGTTTGTCTGTTTGTTTGTCAGCAGGATAACCAAAGTGACATTACCAAAAGTTGTCTTAGTTATGACAAGTTGACATTATTATTTTTTTGCAATGTCTTTGTTATGACAACTTGACATAATTTTTTTTGTATTTATGGTGCATTATTAGGATTGCTTGGTCAGATAGTACGGTGAGAGGGTGTACTGGTTGTCCTGACACCATTATGCCACCTTCAGTGGAAACGTTACATTTGTCAGCAAGCTGTCATGAAGGATAGACTGGCTGTCATGACACAGTGTCATGTTTATTTATATATCACAATTTAAAACAACCAAAGGTTGACCAAAGTGGTGAAAAAAAGTAATAATAATAGTAGAAGACAAAAAAAATAAATAATAAGATCACATATACAAAATTAAATACAATAGAGAGAGAGAGAAGAAAGCTAAAATATTATGTACAGCCTAAATTAATTCCATACTTCATTTAAAAGCCATTAATAGCATATGATCCCTTAACATTGCTTTAAAAGCACCAATAGTTGGTGTGGATCTAATGTGGAAAGGCAGATTGTTCCACAACTTGGGCCCAGCCACTGAAAAAGCACGGTCACCTTTACTCTTCAGACGACTCTGCGGTACCGAGATCAGTAGCTTA
Organism: Sardinella longiceps; assembly: GCA_027497455.2. NCBI lineage: Eukaryota > Metazoa > Chordata > Actinopteri > Clupeiformes > Clupeidae > Sardinella > Sardinella longiceps. The sequence goes on along the minus strand of JAODXP020007109.1, from coordinate 56,314 downwards.
TCTGAGGACCTTAGAGTTCTAGGAGGGCAGTGAAAGTGTACAAGCTCCCTTAGATATTGGGGACCTTGACCATTTAAAGCTTTGAACACAAAAACAAGAATTTTGAAATCTACACCAGCAGAGCACCAGCGGAAGCACATTTAAAAGGAAGATACAGTTGTGTATCATTCGCATAGCAATGATAGGATATACCGTGCTTTTTCATAATGTGACTGAGTGGCAACATGTACAGTGAGAATAAAATACAACTAAGCACTGATCCCTGAGGAACACCATATGATAAGGGAGCTGATGAAGAAGAGGAATCATTGAAAGAAACCGAAAAAGTTCGTCCCTCTAAGAAGGAGGCAAACCATTTCAGTGCAGTGCCAGAAATTCCAACCCAGTGCTCAAGGCGCTCTAAAAGAATGCAGTGATCAACTGTGTCAAAGGCGGCACTAAGATCTAGTAGCATAAGTAATGCACAGTTCTTAGCGTCCACTGATAACAATAAGTCATTAGTGACTTTAATTAAAGCAGATTCTGTGCTGTGTTTAGGTCTGAATCCAGACTGGAAGATGTCTAACATCTCATTCTCTGATAGAAATGATTGGGATTGCTGAAAGACCACCGTTTCTAGAATTTTAGAAAGAAATGGCAATTTAGAGATGGGTCTATAATGATTTAAATCAGTGTCATCAGGCTCTGGCTTTTTAAGCAGAGGTTGCACAATTGCATGTTTAAAATGACTTTGCACTTGGCCAGAGATCATAGATGAATTAATAATAGGGAGGATGGAGGGACCCACACTATCAAAAGCCTCTTTCATCACTCTTGGAGGAATACAGTTGAGAGGATAAGAGGAAGGTTTTAGATTAAAAACAACTTGTTTCAGGTGGGCCAAAGAAATGGGCTCAAAGCTATGTAAGGAGGCTGTGAGCACTGGAGGAGTTTCAAGATAAGCATAAGTATCAGATGTAAATACTTGGTTACGTATATTAGAAATTTTGTTAACAAAGAAATCAAGGAAATTATCACAATTCAAAGAAGGAGCAGGATTTGCAGTGACCATAGGACTGATCAAAGTTTTTAAAGTGTTGAAAAGAACCTTAGGCTGGTGACTGTGTTTAGCTACAAGATCAGCAAAATATTCTTCTCTAGCAGATTTAACAGCCTTCTGAAATGTAGTTAGGGACAGCTTAAAACATTCATAGGAAATTTGAAGTTTATCTTTTTTCCATTTTCTCTCAGCCCTTCTACAAGCTCTTCTGAGCATTCTAGTAGTGTCATTAAACCAAGGTTGTGGTTTAGCTCTGGGTCTAATGCATTTAAGGGGGCTAAACAATCAAGAATTGACTGACATGAGGAGTTAAAAGCATTAACAAGACAATCTGGGCTAGGGTCTCTAGGAGGGTTCTCAAGACAAAAGGTAGAAGGGGCAGATTTGAAAACACGAGCAAAATTGGTTATGGTCATGTTGTTAATAACTTGTGAATACCTTGGTGGAGGACGGCTTTTCTTAATAAGACCTGGAATATTCATGTGAAAGACAATTGGCATATGATCAGAAATACAGGTGGAGAAAATGCTCAAATTATCATTAACATCAAAACCATATGATAGAACCAGGTCAAGTGTGTGTCCACGTATGTGAGTTGGACCGGAGACTGACTGGACCAAATCAAATGCTTCAATTAGGTTATTGAAGTCTGTCACCATAGGCTTATCGGGACAACACACATGAATATTAGAATCTCCCACAACTAAAACCCTTTCCCAGTTAGGCATAATCATACCAAGGAAGTCAGAAAAGTCTTGAATGAAACTGGTGTTTGGTCTTGGAGGCCGGTAAATTAATGCGCAAAGCAGTGGGACGTCAATGTCAATTTTGATCAGCTGCAACTCAAAGCTTTCATACATCGTAGATGGAATCAGACGGCAGTGGTGACAGTGTAATGAATACATCATTGAACCTCAAGTAAAGTCCAATGTTATAAAGGTGTCATGACAGTATTTCTATCTCTCATGAAGTGTCAGTGACAACTCAAATTGGTACCACTTTACTTGAGGTCAATGATGTGTTCATTACACTGTCACAATTGTCATGACAGCCAGTCTATCCTTAATTATAGCTTACTGACAAATGTAATGTTTCCACTGAAGGTCTAACAATGTGTTCATTATGACCTCAAGTAAAGTGGTACCAATTTGAGTTGTCACTGACACTTCATGAGAGATAGAAATACTGTCATGACACCTTTATGACATTGGACTTTACTTGAGTTCCAATGATGTATTCATTACACTGTCACCACTGTGTCATGACAGCCAGTCTATTCTTCATGACAGCTTACTGACAAATGTAACGTTTCCACTGAAGGTGGCATAATGGTGTCAGGACAACCAGTACACCCTCTCACCGGACTATCTGACCAAGCAATCTTAATAATGCACCATGAATACAAAAAAATGATGTCAAGTTGTCATGACAAAGACCAGTTCTTTTAATGTCATCCTGATCAATGTCAAGTTGTCATAACAAAGACATCGCAAAAAATAATAATGTCAACTTGTCATAACTAAGACAACTTCTGGTAATGTCACTTTGGTTATGTCAAGATGTCATAATGAAGACAACCCAGACAATGTCAAGTTGTCATGACAAGGTGTAATTGAAACTTCATGACAGTGGTCATAAACATTTTATGACATGTTAATAATATTTATGACAGGTTCATGACATGATAATGTCATAGATATGACAGTGTCATGTCATGCTTATGAAGGTACCTTCAAGTAAAGTGTTACCACCATGGCCGTAGCCAGCATTTCAAAATTACCGAGGTCCTACATGTGCGCGAAGCGCGCCGGAAATTTTTCAACATAAGAGATCTACTGAAATAGTGTTTGAACTAATCTTTGAACTTCCCCTACTCATACTGACTTTGCTAAACTCACTTATTGTATTAGATACACTATTATGGCTATGCCACAGTAAAGGGAAAGGTCTGAGACACTCCAAACCCCCTCTCCCTTTCCATTCTCCCACCAGTTGTGTGAGACTTCAGCACCACCTAAAATGAGGGTGCTCCATTTCTGAAATTGGGTGATAGAAAACTTCAAAGTGATCTCACAGCAATATGTGAAATTAACACAATTCTTAAAAATGCAATGGTGGGAGCACATCATGATAGACTTTTTTTCTGAAGAAATTACACCCACTGAAAGTCAATGAGACACAGCTCTTCCTTCCTTCCTAATAGGCTACATAACTGAGCAATGCTGAATATGCAGCTGTAGCACAGAATTATTTATGATTTTGTGACAACAGTGTAACCTGCCACTGATTGTGTTTGGAGAAAAATATATTTTACTTCAGTGAATGAGTTGAGTTCAGTGGATTTAAGTGCTCCAATCATTTAGTCAACAATAATGTGCTCCCACCACACATTACAGTTTTAAAAATTGTGTTCATTTCACAGGTTTCAATGAGATTGAAAACTTGAAAACTTATCTCTGCAAATTATAGGTTTATATGATGATCTAGCAAGTTCAGCCTTTAACACTAGATAAAGACATACCTTGCCTAAATATAGGCGATCTTTACACTGAAATTAAACCCTCTCATTCTCTAGCAAGTACGTTACCAATGATACCAATGGATAGATCTGGTTGTCTAGTTTAATTTCACACAAAATACCTCGATTGTTAGAGGTATCATGCCCATATAGAGCTTCCGAAAGACAATGAAGCAAAACCGGAGATATGTTTTGCGGCACTAACGGGCGCAAAAGGGTTAATTAATTGGCGCGTCTGAAGAATGTTTAACTTATTTTCGGCTCGAAAAAAATTACCAAAGTCCGGACCTCGGTGTCCTCTATTGTAGCTACGGCCATGGTTACCACAAAAGGTTTTTATTGTCATTGTGTAACTGTAGATAAGAGGATGAAAAATCCAATTGTCATTAAATCCAATTTTCATTAAAAGGTGGAATGTTTCTTTAAATTTGTTTTGCCATATGAACAAAAGGTTATGTAGGCCTAACTTTTCAGCATTTTCTCTAGTGTAGCTTAATATTTAGTGTAAATCTACTCAACTCAACTCAATCAGCCTACAACATTATAGTTTAGGCAATTGCTACTTAAGGGCTTTGATGTTATCCTGTTTATAAGCCTTTATGTTTCTTGCTTGGTGGTATGAGAACGAGTAGGCTATGTGAGAATGAAATGTACTTCCATGATATTCTCCTCCTCCGTAAAATAATTTAAACTAGATGATCAAATTAGCCATGGAAAGCTGTCTTGGAACTGTTACATCACTGTGCTACAACTCCATGTGCCGTGAGTTTCCAAAATCTCAATTTTGCCCGAATTTTTCAAAGTGACTGAAAGCTTGAGTTGCGCGACTGCAAATAATGCGTCTTAGATTCTGTTATGTGTAGGTTAAACAGGATGAGTCTGATGTCTTCTATCAACTTTGATATGGTGAGTATATGTTTCTTGCTTGGTGGTATGAGAATGAGTAGCCTATGTGAGAATGAAACAGACTTCCATAACGTTCTCCTCTTCTGTGAAATAATGCTATTTAACCTAGACGATCAAATCAGCCATGGAAAGCTGTCATAAACAGGTCAAACGCAGATCTGAAAATTTGGAGATGCGCGACATCAAATAAATATATGTCTTAGATTCTGTTAAATGGGATGAGTCTGACGTCTTCCACAACACTGCAGTCCATATAACTAGGTTATCTAATTAGATATGGTGCCTTCTTCCTCCCACAGTCTTCTCAAGACTCATACCACCAGTCAATGAACTCACTGAATGAATTGCAGGTAACGTTAGCCTTCTTTTCTGGTTATTGCAAGCACAGCAGCAGCGCTATAGGCAAGATAACTTAAACTGTGTTAAGGCGTGATAAAATAATTAATCGCGTTAATTAATTGCTATGTTAACACGGTAATAACGCATTAAATTGCCCAACCCTAAATAAAATATTTATCTTTTCATAAAAATAATTATCTTTTCATAATTCTTTTCATAATCTTTTCATAATTTCTGGTGTTGGGTAGCTGCAGCTGACTACGCAGATAAACGAACGGCAATTTGGTTACACATATACAATTTTGACATTAATATTAAAGTAAATATCTAGTTTACATGATCATGCCAAGATAATGCTAATTAGCATAGCCAAATCCACAAGCCAAAATCCCATATCTATAAAGAATTTTTAATAACCGCTGTTAATAAAAATAAAACTCTGTTAATTTAGCACATTACAGTCTTGATAATCTAAACAACCTGAGTCATGCATTATCAATAGCAGTATAATATAGATGGATCTTTTATTTTGATATACACTTCTCTTCAGTGACTCGTCGTGACAATAATAGATTAGAGGATATTGATTAATTGTGCAAGAACTATCTACGTATGTTTCTTAGTTCCATACCCATGATAGTTACAAGTATGATCAGGAAAAAATAGAATATAATACATTTTGATTAATTTCAAGATGTTAAAATTCCATAACAACATGAAAAGTCTATCATTTCACTCTTTCACATGTGCATCCTGTGAAGCATCCACATCACAGCAGCAAAGTGCTGCCATTAAGAAACTGATCATAAATGTGTGCTTGCTTATGTACTCTGTCTGTGTTTTTCATATACTCTTGTTTAAAATACTCAAAGTGATGTAGCAATTACACACACCCAAAACGTGCTGTGAATGGAGACGATAGGGAGTTTATCAATAATATATAACTCTGTGCAGCTTGACTGAAGGCATGAAGTAATCTCAGATTTCCTTTTATGCTTTTTTATGTTTTCAAAAGATTACAGATAAAATAGGTATATATTCAACTATCAATTATCTTGATTTCTGTCTTACCAATGCATCCATATGTGTTTCCCAATGGTATGAATCCTTTTGCCAACTCATATCCAGACTTGCACTCACAGTCACCAAAACTACCACACTGGGCATGCTCACCACAGGAGGAACTCTTGCAGTTAAAATGGCCTGGCAGACACATGGACCATTAGGGGTCAGAAAATTATTGTTGAGAATCTATTTGTTAATCAAAAGAGAAGCAATGGCAACAACATCCTGTGATGTTAATGAATGTATTTCATGTGACAAAAAGTATGTACTAAATATTCAATACAACTGTAAAATATATATACACATCAATTTCAATTAATAAATATGGAAACATGGGAAAATAAATAGGGTTGTCTTACGAGTGGCATAAGTCTGGTTGCTGGCTGGACTGAGCTGATGCACAAAGTAATCCCCAGTACCCCCATAATCACTGGGCACAAATACATAACAGGTATTTCATTTCAAATTACAAATACTTGCTCATCAATTGTAAGAAATTAAAATACAAAAATATGTAATTTAGAATTTGGAAATACAAGAAATACATAATACATCATCATTTATGAAAGACGAGCAGGCTGAAGGAGGTGAGCTTACGATGACTCTGTCCAGCTCTGTCCCATAACATTGATAGAAGCTTGATAGCATTTGATAGATATTTAGATTAATTCTGCCCGAAAATCCCGGACAATGCTAACTTTGCCAGAACACAGTTCATTTCTGAACATGGTCATGCAAGCCAGGCAAAGATCCTACAGTATCCTATATTATCTTCCCTGCTTTCCATACTTACTCAGACCTGGAAAATACTAAAATAAAATTCCATACTTTTCCACACTGCGTAGGAGCCCTATGAATGGGTCATTACAGGATAAAAATCGAGCCCGGATCCATGTGTTTACAGCATTGACATCATAGCCAATGGCTCTCGATCCTAATCTTGCTGGAGCAATTCCTTCATTTGTTGCTCTTTTCCTAGGCTATTCCCTAGTTTAGGCTATGCGATAGAGAGGTAAATGAGTTTGATGAGTGTGGTGAACTTCTTTTGTCCTAAATGGCCTGTAAGATCATTTTTGGCAACATATTGTACATGTATTATATGAAGTATGTTTGGGTGTCTATGTTAGACTCCAGACTCCACTTTTAAACCTTTTGCAGATGTCATGGGCCAAATTCAGTTAATCGACACATCAAGCACATTATCATCTCTCTTCCAGCACTCACTAGGCTTCTGTTTTCAGCTTGTCTGTCTTCATTATTGGATTTAATACTTAAATATGTGAGATGTTTCATCACTGTGCGAAACACTAAACCAATAATAATGTAAGAGATAACAGCATTATACAGTATAAACCAGGGTATAAAAATATCCTAAGTTAAGAAAATGTATTTTGTATTACAAACTTGTGGCTAAAATATTTAGTTACAAATTACATTCATTCGTTTCCTTTGTTACAAAACACAAATTGCAAAATACATATTTTGTAATTAAATATTGTAAATGCATGTTATTGAAATAATGCCCACCTCTGTCTGCAGATTTTCACATCCACATTCCCTATTTTGCTGCATCCACTTGAGATTTTAGCACACAGCGGCATGGTCTTTTTGCTGAAAAACGCGTTTGGGTGAGCATTTCTTGTGGGTCTGTCACAGAGTCCCCAACGGTCAATCACTGCAGCATCAGGTACTTTAGGTGGGGTTGGACCAAAGCAGACATAATCCAGTGTATCTCCACCGACACCAGTAAAGCGGTACCAGCCTTCCTGCAGGGCTGAGTCCGTCTTGGGCCAGAGCTGGGAGGAAGCAGATGAGAACCCACGGTTCCTCCAGGGGTTTGAGATGGTGGTGTAGTTCTTACAAGGGTCTGGAAGTGGAAAGGAACCAGACCAGTGACAGACAGTCAACAGTCAGTGACTCGTCGTGACAATAATAGATTAGAGGATATTGATTAATTGTGCAAGAACTATCTACGTATGTTTCTTAGTTCCATACCCATGATAGTTACAACTATGATCAGGAAAAAATAGAATATAATACATTTTGATTAATTTCAAGATGTTAAAATTCCATAACAACATGAAAAGTCTATCATTTCACTCTTTCACATGTGCATCCTGTGAAGCATCCACATCACAGCAGCAAAGTGCTGCCATTAAGAAACTGATCATAAATGTGTGCTTGCTTATGTACTCTGTCTGTGTTTTTCATATACTCTTGTTTAAAATACTCAAAGTGATGTAGCAATTACACACACCCAAAACGTGCTGCGAATGGAGACGATAGGGAGTTTATCAATAATATATAACTCTGTGCAGCTTGACTGAAGGCATGAAGTAATCTCAGATTTCCTTTTATGCTTTTTTATGTTTTCAAAAGATTACAGATAAAATAGGTATATATTCAACTATCAATTATCTTGATTTCTGTCTTACCAATGCATCCATATGTGTTTCCCAATGGTATGAATCCTTTTGCCAACTCATATCCAGACTTGCACTCACAGTCACCAAAACTACCACACTGGGCATGCTCACCACAGGAGGAACTCTTGCAGTTAAAATGGCCTGGCAGAACATGGACCATTAGGGGTCAGAAAATTATTGTTGAGAATCTATTTGTTAATCAAAAGAGAAGCAATGGTAACAACATCCTGTGATGTTAATGAATGTATTTCATGTGACAAAAAGTATGTACTAAATATTCAATACAACTGTAAAATATATATACACATCAATTTCAATTAATAAATATGGAAACATGGGAAAATAAATAGGGTTGTCTTACGAGTGGCATAAGTCTGGTTGCTGGCTGGACTGAGCTGATGCACAAAGTAATCCCCAGTACCCCCATAATCACTGGGCACAAATACATAACAGGTATTTCATTTCAAATTACAAATACTTGCTCATCAATTGTAAGAAATTAAAATACAAAAATATGTAATTTAGAATTTGGAAATACAAGAAATACATAATACATCATCATTTATGAAAGACGAGCAGGCTGAAGGAGGTGAGCTTACGATGACTCTGTCCAGCTCTGTCCCATAACATTGATAGAAGCTTGATAGCATTTGATAGATATTTAGATTAATTCTGCCCGGAAATCCCGGACAATGCTAGCTTTGCCAGAACACAGTTCATTTCTGAACATGGTCATGCATGCCAGGCAAAGATCCTACAGTATCCTATATTATCTTCCCTGCTTTCCATACTTACTCAGACCTGGAAAATACTAAAATAAAATTCCATACTTTTCCACACTGCGTAGGAGCCCTATGAATGGGTCATTACAGGATAAAAATCGAGCCCGGATCCATGTGTTTACAGCATTGACATCATAGCCAATGGCTCTCGATCCTAATCTTGCTGGAGCAATTCCTTCATTTGTTGCTCTTTTCCTAGGCTATTCCCTAGTTTAGGCTATGCGATAGAGAGGTAAATGAGTTTGATGAGTGTGGTGAGCTTCTTTTGTCCTAAATGGCCTGTAAGATCATTTTTGGCAACATATTGTACATGTATTATATGAAGTATGTTTGGGTGTCTATGTTAGACTCCAGACTCCACTTTTAAACCTTTTGGAGATGTCATGGGCCAAATTCAGTTAATTGACACATCAAGCACATTATCATCTCTCTTCCAGCACTCACTAGGCTTCTGTTTTCAGCTTGTCTGTCTTCATTATTGGATTTAATACTTAAATATGTGAGATGTTTCATCACTGTGCGAAACACTAAACCAATAATAATGTAAGAGATAACAGCATTATACAGTATAAACCAGGGTATAAAAATGGTCTGTGTAACGCTTTGCAGTGCTTTGATTCATGTTTAGAATTAACTTGGACAAGATGAAAATTGGGTTCAAAACTTAAATTTTCCATTCATCAGACAACTCAGATATAGGTAATTGATGCTGTTTTTTGTATTTATTGTTGTTTGTCGGTTGCTTTTGAAAGAGTGGATAGTTGAATTTGATACCAAAATAAAAATAAGTCAATATACAGGTGGGCCAGTAGTTCTGTCAGGTCTGTACGTCTTGAGCTGATTTGATAAGCCTATCCGTCTCATTTATAGCTAAGGCCTCTCTCCACAAAAGACAACTGCCGCTACCTGAACCAAAACATCCCTCCGCGCGCTTGGTTCAGTCCAACCACGGCGCAGAAATAGAAAATTGAAATATTGACTCATTTTTAATTTGTGGTCAAATTCAACTATCCACTCCCTCAAAAGCAATCATCAAACAACAATTAAATACACAAAAATCACCAATGACCTATTATCTGAGTTGTCTGAAAAATGGAAAATTGAAGTTTTGGACCCAATTTTCATCTATTCCATGTGAATTCTAAAAATGGATCAAAGCACTGCAAAGCGTTACACGGACCAAAAATATCCTAAGTTAAGAAAATGTATTTTGTATTACAAACTTGTGGCTAAAATATTTTGTTACAAATTACATTCATTCATTTCCTTTTTTACAAAACACAAATTGCAAAATACATATTTTGTAATTAAATATTTTAAATGCATGTAATTGAAATAATGCCCACCGCTGTCTGCAGATTTTCACATCCACATTCCCTATTTTGCTGCATCCACTTGAGATTTTAGCACACAGCGGCATGGTCTTTTTGCTGAAAAACGCGTTTGGGTGAGCATTTCTTGTGGGTCTGTCACAGAGTCCCCAACGGTCAATCACTGCAGCATCAGATACTTTAGGTGGGGTTGGACCAAAGCAGACATAATCCAGGGTATCTCCACCGACACCAGTGAAGCGGTACCAGCCTTCCTGCAGGCCTGAGTCCGTCTTGGGCCAGAGCTGAGAGGAAGCAGACGAGAACCCACGGTTCCTCCAGGGGGCTGAGATGGTGGTGTAGTTCTTACAAGGGTCTTGCAGTGGAGAGGGACCAGTGAAAGACAGTGAACAGTCAGTGACTCTTTATGACAGTAATAGGTTCGAGGATATTGATAAATTGTGCAAGAACTATCTACATACGTTTCTTAGCTCCATACCCATGACATGTATATATAGCAAGCGGTCTTCTCCGGCCGGCACAAACATATCAAAATTCTGCTAATGGTTAGCGTTCAAAACATTTTTCGACATTGCAATATAGTTTTTGGTCCATATCACAATGGCATTTTCCATCAAATAGTTCTATGACCAGTATTTCACCTACCTTTGCCAGTTGCATAGCTATGACGACACAGGCCAAAGACAAGCACCAACACAATCCAAGCTGAAAAGAAATATAAAAACTGTTAGCATACACTGGGCGGACTTAATATACTGTAGTAACAAAGGAAATGTTTAACAGTTTTAACTTTTTTTTTTAAAGATATTTTTTGGGCTTTTTGCCTTTAATCAGATAGGATAGTGTAGAGATGACAGGAAACAAGTGGGAGAAAGAGATGGGGTGGGATCGGGAACTGACCTTGGGTCGGAATCAAACCCAGATCCCTGGAGTAATGGTCTGACGCTCTAGACACTGAGCCACGGCGCCCCCTAACAGTTTTAACTTGATCAGAAAAATAGATTTGGGACCTTTTGAGGCCAGTGGAGTGAATGAACAGATAAATGTAATTTGCTGGTCAGCTTTGGTATGAGCCGTGGGTTTCACTTTACCTCACTCACGTCAGATGTAGCGCTACGCGCGTTCATCTGATATTCAGCGATAGACGAATTATTTCAGGAGCCAGAAATCCTTGAATCTAACTGGGCAAACGGCTTGTCCATCAATTTAATTGACGTACTTTGCAGCCAACCACATCGAAACCAACCGAAGACGCTCGTTACGTTTGTTGGATTGGTTGGATTCAAAACAGTTGCTTCTTCGCTACGTCACACCCTCTACAGCAGCCAGCGGCCCTGATTGGTCCGGTTAGAGAATAATGGCTTGAAATCTCTCTGATGGGCTTCAACATCAGATCGTTGCGCGGAAGTGCCTTACGAAAGTTACGTAGCGCATGATCTGACGTGAGTGAGGTAAGGTTTCACTTATAATGTCTATATAAACCTACATTTTGAGCTTCAAAAAATGTCAAAATTGGATTGATTGTAGACAAGTTTCAAAAGTTACTTTACAATATACAACAAACATAGTGATTTACATTAATGGTTACCACTGAAGTTCATACAACATATGTGTGACTCAGGGTATAAATCAAAGTGGACCAGAAAATTACATTTATCTGTCCACTCACTTTCAAGGCCAAAAGGTCCCATTGCGAAACTGGAAGTGGGCGTGACTTTGGTTCCCTATTCAAATGACTGACATTTGATTATCTCATCTTAGGCATCAAAGACAACAAAATCAATACCAAAAACTATTTCCGCACTAACTTATTTGACTACTTCCATTTCAAACAATCTCTTTGTGTACGTATCTCTGAGTTATCTGTTTCCATTGCACAGTATCTTTTGATACTAGTATGACAGCAACCAACTTGATCCTTCCATAGATTGCCTAAACCAACAATAAGTTTAGTTGCAGAAAGCAATTTGACAAAAAAATAACATAACACCTGTCTGACAGCAGATGTATGGGATGCTTATCTGAAGCAGAATTACTTGTCTTTCATACAAAGGAATAAATTAAATGTCAAAATTGACAGTAAAATATAACAATGAGATTGAACCATATGTTTGTTCATTCTACAACTATTAACTATGTTCTCCCACTATTAGGTTCCTTATTGAGATCATATAAAGCAGTGTTTCTCAAACTGTGGGGCGGGCCCCACTAGTGGGGCGCAGACACATAACAGGTGGGGCGCGAGACATCTCTTTGGCATCGACCAACGGTCGCACCATGCCCCCCCGAATTTCACAGCTATTTGTCAGATATGCACCTTTGACAGTAAATTGAGCTTTCCAATGGTGTTATTTGCTAGTTGCTGTGATGAGGGGTTCAAGAGAAATTTGGCTTTGAATTAGTAACATGAAAAATCGGTAACACTTTGCGGTAAGGGTACATGAATTATCATGAATTCATGCATGAAATCATTCATGATAAATTCATGATTCATGCATTACTTCATCTCTGAAAGTCTAATGAGTTATCAGGAATTAACATGAATTAATTGTTTGTCATTAATGACCTCCTGCTGAAATAGCACATGATCTTAAGTATTAGTTACTCTGGGTACATCATCATGAGTCATGATTAATTAGCATGAGTCATGATTAGCATGATTAGCATTAGCATGATCATGATGAATTCATCATGTTTGTGCCCCCTCAACTAAAGTGTTGACATGGTTAAATTGGTAAAATTTAGTTGACGTATGGCGTATGACTAGGCCAAAGTAGGCTAAATAAGTACTTTTATTATATCAAATTATATCAAATTCTTTTGAACAAAAACATCATGATCATGTGTAATTAGTCATGACTCATGATGATGTACCCAGAGTAATTAATGCTTAAGATCATCTGCTATTTCAGCAGGAGGTCATTAATGATAAACAATGAATTCATGCTAATACCTGATGAATCATTAGATATTCAGAGGTGAAGTAATGCATGAATCACGAATGAATCATGAATGAAATCATGCATGAATTCATGATAATTCATGTACCCTTACCGCAAAGTGTTACCGAAAATTCTAACATTGACAAACATCCTGTTGGCTACTCGCAATGTATTCCTCACGGAAATACATGTATTGTGCGCAAATTGAGCCTTCCAGGTGGGGCGTGAAATTTCTCTGCCTTCCAAAGTGGGGAATGACAGAAAAAGTTTGAGAACCACTGATATAAAGTATCAAGGCCTTATAAATCATGAAAAAGAAATGTGTGATGCCTAACATGCCTAAAAAAATGATTGATATTACTTAACCCATGCCTTACTTAACCCAAGTGACTTACATAGTGGCATTAGTGGCTAACATACATGTACTCCTTAAAATAAAGTGTTACAACCATAAAAGTTCAAGGCCTACGTTCTTTCCACATCTTAGATGTTACATATTTCCCCCATCTCTTAGATGTCTCTCATTTTTCTTTTTATATTTTATTTTCCTAAACTTATAATGAGCAGTACATGAGACATGTTCAATTAGCCTACCATGGACGTTGTTAGGTCCATTTTGGGGGGGCTCAAGCCTCCCTAAATTTTCCCCCAAGACCCCCTAACGCTGGGCAGATTATTTTCATTGTATGTACATTACATTCATTCTTAGCGGTTATATTACTCGCAGAGTTAACGTCAGATACGCGATCTCCGGACACCATCGGATTCAGTAGGCTCCAAGCTTTCCAATGGTACTAGTCACTATGATAAACGGTCCACGAGAAAGTCCACTTTAAATTCTGTAAATTAAAAACTGTAAATTCTCCAGCTCTGCCTGCATCCACTGAGAGCATTTTTTTCTTGTTGTAACTGATGACGAACTATGCTTCAAGTTAAGCAGGAAAAATAGTCTTAAATCTGAAGTTTGGTAGGCTATAGTCTGATCCAGCAAATTTAAAATATACATTAGCCTGTAGTCTATGCCATATTAGTTTGTCCTACATGCATTGATGGACATATTTATTTGCTATAGCCTAGCATAATATTGTAGTAGCTATAATTGTATGCTCATTTTGCAGAATAAATGTTTTAGAAACTTTCATATTTGACTGTATCATCAGATGTCCCTAGGATTTGAACTAATCTAGTTGTTACCATTGTTGTATCTTGCTCAGTGCATTAGACTGAAATAAATGCAGTTATATAGAAGAGCCTAGTTCATTTACACCACAGTCATTGATGGAGATATTTGCAAACATCTCTCTTCACAAACCAGTCTGATGAATTGATTTAGACTAATTTTGTTAATAAAAATAGCCTAAGATATGAGATATTCTGATAAATGTCCTTCAAGTAATAAATAGTTGCCAATATACACACATATACACTGTAGGCCTATAATATAATTTATTTATTAAAAATTTTCGGCGCGCGCTCTGCGCGCGCAACTACATATTACCCCTCTGGGGCTAAGCCCCCCTTGACTATGGATCCTAGTGACGTCCATGTAGCCTACCTGAAAAAGGGTCCATCTTCACTGCAAAGGTCTTCAATGGACATCTGGTTTTGCGGTGAGTGACTGGTCAGGACTTTCTCTCTCTCTCACCCCTCGTGTTTGTGGTGTGTGGGTGTGGATTCAGCAGTGATAAAATCTTATTTGGGTTACTACGTATGTGTGTGTGTGTGCGTGTGTGTGCGAGTGTGTGCGAGGTGTGACCAACCAATATTTAAATAATGTTTTGAAGTTGCAGACAGAAAGGGAAAACACACACCTACACATCAGCATGAACCTCCCATATTATGATATAATATGAAAAATGTTTACGAAGACCCACTGAACATGCTTGAAAGGGAAGTTATTGCTATGCTAACATTTAAATTAGGATGAATTGGGACTTGTAAATTCTATCGAGGACTGAATCCTTCATTCATGGATATTTCAAGGCTGCACTGATAGAACCTTGTCGCTCAATGGTGTCTTTTGCCCCCAACGGCACCTTCCAGGCAGCACAGCCTAAAAGGCACTACCCTTACCCTTTTTCTAACCCTAACCCCCTCAACCCTCATCCTAACCCTAAACTGAGTCGAGTAATGCCTTGAAGGCAGCGCTGCCTGGAAGGCACCATTGAGGGCAAAAAATACCAAAGACCAACCTTGTCTCTGTAGTGTACGGCTTCAAAGGCAAGTGTGTACTACCAAGGAAGCATTCTTGAGAAGCCTTAGTGCAACTTAGCCTTTGGACACAATGCCCCTCATTAATGAAACGAACGTACGACAGAAAACTGTGCGTACGCTCATTCTTGCGCGAAACATGCTATTTATCAACCTCGCTCAGATTCACGTCAAGTCAGGACCTGCGATACACACTGTTTCACGTTAGGAGATTAAAACACAGCGCAACATTACTGGCAGAGAATTATGAATTTATGCATTTACTTCATGAAATGAAGACTATAGAGGCTATTAGACACACTTACAACTGTGCATTAACTGCCTTTCCTAAATACCCTATTATTAATTATCTTATGTCGCTTGGATTGCGAGTCCGAGCATATAGATAAATAATTTCTTTTACATGAGTGCACCATGCACAGCATTCATGGGTCATGTAGGCATTTACTACATGGGCAAATGTTGTGGGGTATTGTAATGAAATCATTTAGTAGCCTACTGATACAGTAATTCAGATCTGTTATGTCTGGGTCTTGGGAAATAGTTTTATATTCACGATTTTCACGCCTTCCTTTCACGCCGCCTGTCAAAACTGATTGGCACAGGTGGACGTGCATGTCACGTATCTCTAAGCTAGAAAAAGTCTGATTTTGGACGTATTCAGGTAGCCTGCCATAGCCTAACCTTAATACTGCTGTTCATCCGTATTCATGGTCTGGAGGTTCTTTAACCTGACGCGATTATGCTGCGGGGGGGAGGGCATTCACTTCTGGTTTGAAACGATTGGACAGCTTGTCTAATCAGCTTCGCTTATTGGCTGGTAGACTCTCTACCGATGTAAACACGCCCCAGAGGACCGTGCCCAGACCATGATACGTATGAAAATTCGTATTATGGGCGGGCTATGTCAGGCTAGTATTCAGAACCTTCAAGTCACAAAATCTAGGGGAGAGGCCTCTTAACTGAGAATATATTTGGGCGTGACATTTAAATTAAGCTGGTTTCTGCAGCCACATTTACCTATACCGTTTCTATATCAGAGCTATACGAACACTTGTCGTATGGTGATTCCTGCGCTCAAACCAACGTCTGTTTTCACGTTCATTTGATAAATGACGGCCAATGACTGTAGCTTTGGAACTGTGAAACCCCTCCATTTTTTGGTCTTTTAGCATGCTAAGCAGCTTCCGCTAACCACACCTCTAGCCTGATTGCCATCGACTTCCAAAGCTCTGCAAGACTTTGAGCCTGTATAAGAAACTTTCTCAAAGTGCATGGTTGACCCGCCTCCCTGAAATGACTCGGTTTGCTACTGGTCGATGTTAGAAAATGCTGTGCCGAAGCATAACCAATCATATCACTCTTTCCTCTGACATGACGCAAAGGGAATAGCTTGAACAGGACTGAGAGCCGTTGGAGCTGTTCAAAGTTGATTGGTTTTCGACCAGGGGGGAGGGGTGGGGGGGTGTTTCACATTTTTGTGGAACTCAGAAGTCCTGCCCGATCAGCAGCTAGCCAGACCAGCAACAGCAACGCTGAAGGTGTTACATCACTGGGAGGGCGTGCCAGGCTACCAAACCCCACCCCCTTGACTTATTCTACTTTGCACAATAGAAGTAGGTGTATGTAAACAGGTATTACACTTTGGTACACAGTTTGGTGCACTGTACTTCATGATATTGAGTGTAACAAGGACAATGTTACCCAAAGTTAAATATTATTGTTAATATTCCTGGGAATGCCACACAATTCCATTCTTACATTGGATTACATTTTCAGTGACAGATGCGGAAGTGAGTTCTGACACACACACACACACACACACACACACACACACACACACACCTGGGTTCGTTTCTCTTCCTCTATAATGCGGTTTGGATTTAAATATGAAGCACACAAATGCAACACAAACACACCCACACAACACAAACACACATCCTTCTGGTAACACACACACACACACACACACACACACACACACACACACACACACACACCACATATTCACAAAATTTATAACAAAAACTATTTCCCCTCTAACTTGTTTGACCACTTCTATTTTAAACGATCTCACTGTGTATCTCTGAATTATCCATTTCCATTGCATTTGTTGATACAACTATGACAGCAACGGCATATAACAGTCTCTTTATCTCTCATACTGTCTTTGAGCATATAGGCCTACTGTAGTTTTGTGTGTGTCTGTAGACATATTAACAAAAAACACAAAAAAAACACTCATACAGACACACCATGAGAGAGGAAAAAAAAAAAGAGATAGAGCGAGAGAGAGAGAGATAGACGTGTGTTTTTATGTACATTTTTCTTTCCCATAAACAAAGTTTATTTGTATTTTATCAGAATGAATTACAGTATTACTCACACCACTGTCATAACTTAAGATTCCTTTCTTAAAGGCACATTACAACATCAAAGACACAATTTGTCAACCACTGGTACACCGTACTATGACACATAACGCAACACACACACACCCACACCAAATTCCCCTCCATTCCCCCATACAGTATTACACAGAATGGAGAAGTGTGTCTCACAGTTGTTTCCAATGCATATCTCTCTCTCTCTCTCTCTCTCTCTGCTGTGTGCGTCGTGTGTGTGTGTGTGTGTGTGTGTGTGTGTGTGCATGTCATGTATGTATTTGTGTGTGTGTATATGCGTCAGTCCACCTGTGCCTGTGCAGGAGCCATGATTACCTTGTGTATCCTCTGCATTTCCCTCTACTTCATCCCAGGTTAGATGTGATTTTAGTTTGTAAACATTTATTTCTCATTAACATTCATTTCAATGACTTACTGAGGTTTATAATTTGTGTTCAGTATAAGGGCGGGTTCACATTGGCGCACCTGACCAAAGTGTTCTTTTTGTTTAAGAAGTAAAGAATTGACTGTGTGTTTCTGTCGTAAAACTATACCGAACAAGAGTTCATTCTAGAAAAAAAAAAAACCTCAAGCACGTTACAATGATTATGCTAGGCTACATAGGCTAGCTTATGCTACTTGTATCAAACGGCACCTGTTATAGTGATGAGGATGAGAAAAAAGTCTTTTTCTTTTTTTTTTTTAAACGGATGGTCTGAGGAACAAAAAGTCAACGTGAACATTGTGTAACAGTGCAAACCTATATACTCAGTGGCTGTAACAGTCAACAGGTGTAAGATGTGACTAGTTTATAAACAGTATTCACATTTAATCAACTACTGATGTGTATGTACAGTATATCATTTATTTCACCATATAATGTACATACATTAAAAAAATAAGAATATACATATGGGTCACCATTAAATAAAGGGGTGTTTACAGTTCTTATTACACAAGGGCTGTATCACAATTAGGCTCTGATGCTTGATCTAGTCGGGTTAAAGACCATTATGATTTATGTAATGATTTACATTAATAAATCATAGGGGATTCTGTGTTGTTGTTGTTGTTGTTGTTGTTGTTGTTGTTGTTGTTGTTGTGAAAAATAATGTCTGCTGGGTTATTAATCAAACACTGGGGGCAGTGAACAAGACTAAATCTGAAGGTGTGATTAAGCTACATGGAAGTGAAATTAAACAAGCTGTGTGAAAGTGAAATTACAGTTACTGCTATTTGGTATTTGAAAGAAGGCAATAAGGGATTTGAAACATATGAACACACACACACACACACACACACACACACACGCACACACACACAGATATTTTGATGCACTAAGGCAGATAGTATGTTAGGATGATTCTCTGCACAAAAATAATATTTTAAATCTGGTAAATCTGGCTTTAGCATAGGCTCTGGAATGCAACGTTGCCAGAAGCAACTCTTTGGCAACATTACAATCCATCACCTATGCTAAGCTAAAGCAAAAAAATGAGGCTCCTGGACTAGAAAAACACAAGCACTGAGACCAAAATCCTTTTAACAATATATAACTCCAGGTAAGGCTGTGAATAACTAAATTTAATGAAAAGGTGGACTATTCCTTTAATGTCCGGTCTGATTTCTTGTCAGGAATTTTGGGAGGGCAGGCAGCCCTGGGGAAGCCGGTGGAGGGCAGACCTTTCACCTTGCACTGCCAATACAAGCCAGGCCACGAGGGAAACAGCAAGTACTTCAGCAAGGCCAGCAATTCTACATCATGGGAAATCTTTCGCACAAGTGAGCATGACACTCTGATCACAAACGGGAGATTCTCTTTCTACGACGACACGGTCAACAAAGAGGTCAGAACGACGATCGATGCGGTCACAGCACAGGATTCTGGGAAATATTTTTTCGGAATAGATGTTCATTTTTTTCCTGATCCTAACTGTAGATTTCAACTGGATGTACAAAAAGGTAAGTGTGTGATTTGGAAGATATACGGTGTGAATCAGACAATAGCCCTGTTGTTCCAGTTACCTGAATCCTGTCTATAAGAAAAATAACGAGAAAATTTATCATGCTATACAGACCAAATAACAAACCGATTACTAATACTGACTGAATGGGGCATAGTGAAATGAAACTGAAAGTAAGTTGTGCCCCATTCGCTTTTTAGTTGCTGGTTCACTGCTTGGTCTCTGTTGCATATATATATTTTTTTATTATTATTTTTCTTACTTGGTAAGTTTGAACAAGTTACGGATTGTTACGGAGTTATGGATTGATTTACACTGGTTTCTCTTTTAAGTGAGTGTTTGTGTGTATTTATGCTGTTGTTTATATGGTGAAAAAAAAAAAATCATTGTTTTCTTCAGGCCCTCCTCCTGGTGACAACATACTACAGACAGTGCATGTGAATTCTACAGGTAGGGCACCTGACAGTAGAACAATACAACGATACAAAGAAAAAGGACACGTCATGATAACACATACACACATGCAGAAACCCCAGACACATGCAGCTGCACGACACACACACACACACACACACACACACACACACACACACACACACACACACACACACACATACTGTTCACACAAAACAACATGATATACTGAAGTGTAAATAGTATTTTTGTTCTTCTTACTGTAGATTTTGCTGGACAGACTCAACTAGAGCACATATCACAAGTTCTAGCCTAAATGAAGCAGTAACGCACACACACACACACACACACACACACACACACACACACACACACACACACAAAGACAAAGACACACACACACACACACACACACACACACACACACACACACACACACACACACACACACACACACACACACACACACACACACACAGAGACAATACTAAGAATTACACATTGTAACAAATAACCATGAAATTAATTGTATATTTCCCACTAATGAAGCCTGCATATTTGGGGCCCCTGACCCACCTAACAATTTCATTCTAGATCAGCCACTGACACACACACACACACACACACACACACACACACACACACACACACACACACACACACACACACACACACACACACACACACACACACACACAGAGAGAGAAAGAGAGAGACAATACTAAGCATTGCAGACTGGAACAAATGACCATTGAATTAATTGTATATTTTTCCGCTAACAAAGCCTGCATATTGTATTTTATATTTGCATTAACCTGTTGAAGTCACTGGTTTGCTTGAGGTGGGTGAAGAAACATCAATTTGTGTTGTTGTCACAGGAGTCAACTCTGTGCTGATGGACTCTGTTAGGAAACACACACACGCACACACACACACACACACACACACACACACACACACACACACACACACACACACACACACACGAGAGAG
>JAODXP020007109.1:0-30000 GCA_027497455.2 Sardinella longiceps | reverse complement strand
ACACAGACAACACTAAGAATTACACACTGTAACAAATAATCATTAAATGAATTGTATATTTTGGTAACAAAGCCTGCATATTGTATTCTATATTTGCATTAACCTGGTGGAGTCAGTGGTCTGCTTGAGGTTGGTGAAGAAATATGAATTTGTGTTGTTGACACAGCAGTCAACTCTGTACTGATGGATAAAGATGGCAAAGCAAGGCTTCATGAGTTAATGAGACTTTCCAGCGCAAAGGCTCACCAAAAGGCTCATTACCCGAGAGCTCATGAGATCTTTCTCTCTAGTGTCACCTGCTGTCCAAAGGGAAATATAACAGCCTAAATTAGCCTCGTAGATGTAGGCTCTGGTTTGTGTAAATGTGGTCACACTTCGCTAACCTTTTCTTGTTCAGCACTTTGGCTTGACTGCAGTTGTTTTTAGATGTTCTGTATAAATAAATGCATACTTAAACCAGTTGAAGCCTAAACCAATGAATGATTATAAAAGTGTGAGAGTGTGTGCATGTGTGTATCTGGAAATAATATTATTTTAATGCTTATCAATCAAATTAAATGAACGCAAGACTTCTTATGAAACTAGGAACAAACTTTAACAGACCAACAGACCAGTATACTAATATAATTTGCACTACTACTAGGCTACTACAATAATAATAATAATAATAATAATAATAATAATAATAATAATATCAGGGTAATTAATCAGAGAGCGTGTAGGCCTACATTTGTGTATGTGTGTGGATACATGTGGTTTTCTGTAAATAATAAATAAAGAATGTTTAATACTGTGTTGCGAAATAATCTGTTCATAATAAACACTGTAAACCTATGAATTAATCAAATACATACATCTGTATGTACATAATTAGTAAATAACTTAGCTTACTTGCACATACAGCATTAACAATAGTGATAAATTGCTGTTCAAAGCAAATAACACTGAGAACCTTCTGTAATGCTCTGCTATTGAGACTAATGTAAAAAAAAAAAAAAACACTGCTGTTACACAGCTTGGCCACAGGATGGTGCTCTAAGACCACAAATGGGAACACTAAATAAACTCTGAAGCCTACAGAAACCGATGCCGCGAACAGCACGGTAAATTGCACTTCAGAGTGCTCAATAGAAGCTCGAATACGAGCATAAGATTTGGATAGAACTCCTCCGGCAAAAAAAATACATTTTACTTTCCCTTTTCAACATATTTATTTTGTGTATACCATGTTTAATGAATTACATAATGGGCTGAAAATACTGATAACACCATCTCTAGAAATATTTTGATTGAATTCTCAGCTCTGCCGTTTATGTCTCAAACATTCTATTCAGAGATTCCCGTAGGCTTTAGTTGTCATAAATACGGTCCACCAATCAATCTGACATTACATACAAAATGTGCGATCATTAGTATGAAATGTTGTCTAAGTATCTCTCATTTATTTGCTACGTTTGCAACATTTGCTGTAACAACCAGCATCACAAGTCAACGCACGCACAACCTGCCTCTCACAAACACCAAACGTCAACTCAATACGCAGGCGAGGATCTGACGCCTTTTCAGCGGGAGCAACACTCGAAATGAGCCACTGACGTGTACACAGAATGTGAGGTCTCACATTTGGTTGGTCACGTGCTTTTTAAGGAAAGGAGACAGATCTCGAACGAGGTTCCATAGAGGAACGCCCCTTTTTGCTCGGAATCTCGTTCGTAGCCTCGCTTCAAAGGCCACATCATTACTGATGGACTCTGTTACTAAACACACACACACACACACACACACACACACACACACACACACACACACACACACACACACACACACACACACACACACACACACTCACACACACACACACACACACACACACACACACACACACACACAGACACAGACAATACTGAGAATTTCAGACTGAAACAAATGACCATTAACCCTTTAAGCGCCAGAATTAAAATTGCAACATTGCAAACAATTGCGTCTAAATTTCAAACGCGTGTAGCGCAAAAGCGGTAAGAGATACGCGATTGATGTAAATGACAAAAATGCTCCTTAGACCCTCGCGAACATGCCCTCCAAATTTCAGAGCGATACGTCACGTATTGACCTCGATATGACCTCCGTAATGACGGCCGATGGAGCTCCATACTTCCTGGAGCTTTCTTGGTTCTAATCGCGGGTAAAACTATTATTATTGCCTCCATTTTAATTTTTTTTTCATTCCTGGCAGCTCTAAACAGATCCACCAACTTCACTACAGCCCAAATATTTGATTTGATTTGATTCAAACCTGCTTCGTTGAGATCACTAAAACCACGTGTGTCTCCTTCCCTCTCCTGCCGTCAAGCAGGCACACAATCCCCGCGGGCGGGGCTAACACAGAGCTAACATGACAGAGCTCCAGGTTTCATATGCTTTTTCAAACACCTCTCACTCATTATTTTTGAACTGGACACGACGTTTTTTCAGGATTATATCAAAGTAGGACATGTCTGCTAATTACCAGAGGTGAGTTTATGCAAAATGAAATGTTATATTAGGAGTTATGAGACTTTATGAACAGCAACATGAGATCACTAAATCCACGTGTGTCTCCTTCCTTCTCCTGCCGTCATGTGAGCACGCAATTCCAGCGGGCGGGGCTATCACTGCCCGCTGAAAGAGCTGTTTGACATGCTTTTTCAAAAGCCTCTCACTAAATATTTTTGAATTGGACACGAAGTTTTTTCAGGTTTATATCAAAGTATGACATGTCTGCTAATTACTAGAGGCGAGTTTAAGCAAAATCAAACGTTAGATTAGGAGTTATAAGAGTTTAAAAACGGCAACATGCTTGTCGCAATTCGGCGACTTTGGCGGTTAAAGGGTTAAATTAATTGTATATTTCCGCTAACAAACCCTGCATATTGTATTATATATTTGCATTAACCTGTTGGAGTCTCTGGTCTGCTTGATGTTGGTGAAGAATCATCACTTTGTGTTGTTGTCACAGGGGTCAACTCTGTATTGATGGAGTCTATTAGGAAACACACACACACACACACACACACACACACACACACACACACACACACACACACACAGACAGACAGTACTAAGAATTACACACTGTAATAAATAACCATTAAATTAATTGTATATTTTCCGCTAACAAAGCCTGCATATTGTATTCTATATTTGCATTAACCTGTTGGAGTCACTGGTCTGCTTGAGGTGGGTGAAGAATCATCAGTTTGTGTTGTTGACACAGGAGTCAACTCTGTGCTGATGGACTCTGTTAGGAAACACACATACACACACACACACACACACACACACACACACATACACACACACACACACACACCACACACACACACACACACACACACACACACACACACACACACACACACACACACACACACACAACAAAGCCTGCATATTGTATTTTATATTTGCATTAACCTGTTGAAGTCACTGGTCTGCTTGAGGTTGGTGAAGAATCATCAATTTGTGTCGTTGACACAGGAGTCAACTCTGTCAGGGCCGCCGTTCCCCATACGCAGAGTACGCAAGGTGCGTAGGGCCTCAACCACTTGGCAGGGCCTCGGGGGGCCTCCAATTTTGAGCTTTACTAAAAAAATGTCATGATAATAGTTACATTGCAAAAATATATGAATTAGTAATGAATAGGCCCATCATTTTTTGTTAAAAATTGCGTAACTCATCATACAATTCAAGCAAATTAACAGTTTTGCCTAATATACAAAGATAGTCCTACCCACCCCTATTCCCTGAAATGGTACATCCCAAATTGCGTCTTTGAGTTTGTTGTGTCGGCTTTGATTGAAGCAGCAAGCAGCAACGTTAGAAAACTGCAAATTGCAAGATTCTGCTGTGCAAATGTTCAGTAAATGTGTCAACATCGTTGACATCTAATAATGAAGAGACAGCATGAATCTGGTGCTGAAAAGCGAAAGAAAAAGAAGCAAAAAGAAGACGCCCGTGCATCCCTGGCCGGTAAGTCCGTTTAGGCTAACGTTAATTGTTTTGCTAACTTAACGTTCAATGATGTTGCTCAATTTAGGCTCGGTTGGTTGCAATATGAAACAATCTGGATTTTAAAATGAATGTGGCATGTTTGCAAGTAGTTGACAATTGTCACTGTAGTTTGTAGATATCGTGCCTTAGTCAACAAAGTTCAAGATATCCGCAGTGCACTGCTTCATAAATAGTAAAGGTTTGAGTGGAACTTCGAAGTCTTTGCTTTTGTTTTTGTTTTTGTTTTTTTTTTTTTGGGGGGGGGGGGGGGGGGGGGCCTCCCTGACCAGTTAAGCTTAGGGCCTCCAAAACCTTAGCAGCGGCCCTGAACTCTGTGCTGATGGACTCTATTAGGAAACACACACACACACACACACACACACACACACACACACACACACACACACACACACACACACACACACACACACACACACACACACAGAGAGACAATACAGAGAATTTCAGACTGAAACAAATGACCATGAAATAAATTGTATATTTTCCGCTAATAAAACCTGCATATTGTATTTTATATTTGCATTAACCTGTTGAAGTCTCTGGTTTGCTTGAGCTGGGTGAAGAATCATCAATTTGTGTCGTTGACACAGGAGTCAACTCTGTGCTGATGGACTCTGTTAGGAAACACACACACACACACACACACACACACACACACACACACACACACACACACACACACACACACACACACACACACACACACGGACAAACAGACTGTTCTAAGAATTAAACACTGTAACAAATAACCATGAAATAAATTGTATATTTTCCGCTAACAAAGTCTGCATATTGTATTCTATATTTGCATTAACCTGTTGTGGTCTCTGGTCTGCTTGAGCTGGGTGAAGAAACATCAATTTGTGTCGTTGACACAGGAGTCAACTCTGTGCTGATGGACTCTGTTAGGAAACACACATACACACACACACACACACCACACACACACACACACACACACACACACACACACACACACACACACACACACACACACACAGACAGACAGTACTAAGAATTACACACTGTAATAAATATCCATGAAATAAATTGTATTTTTTCCGCTAACAAAGCCTGCATATTGTATTTTGTATTTGCATTAACCTGTTGGAGTCTCTGGTCTGCTTGAGGTGGGTGAAGAATCATCAATTTGTGTCGTTGACACAGCAGTCAACTCTGTACTGTACTTATGGACTCTGTTAGGAAACAAACACACACACACACACACACACACACACACACACACACACACACACACACACACACACACACACAC
Organism: Sardinella longiceps; assembly: GCA_027497455.2. Classification (NCBI taxonomy): domain Eukaryota; kingdom Metazoa; phylum Chordata; class Actinopteri; order Clupeiformes; family Clupeidae; genus Sardinella; species Sardinella longiceps. The sequence continues at coordinate 24,677 of JAODXP020007109.1, read as the reverse complement.
ACACACACACACACACACACACACGCACACACACACACACGGAAAGAGAGACACAATACTAAGCATTACAGACTGAAACAAATGACCATTAAAGTAATCAGGGATGCAAACAGAGGTATGGTCAAAAAGGAGTGAGATTGACCAGGGGGGAGGGGGCGTTGCCCTGGTGAGTGATGATCAACGCCAGGGCGGGTAGATCACCAGGGGGGAGGGGCCGTCGCCCCGGCTATGATCAACGCCAGGGTCACACCAGGGTATGACCAGGGGGGAGGGGGCGTCGCCCGACAGGGGCCAAAATCTTACATTTTCTTTACTGAACAAATAAATGATGTAAGCTAGTTAATGCCATCATATATTTTTGGAATCGAGTAGCCTATTCTGTTGATTATTTCAACAATTAATCAGGTAGTGGGATAAAACTTAATTGAGGTTTTAAACAGCAATAGGTTATCAATAATATAAAAAAGAAACCTTTGACCCAAGGCTATTGACTTCTAAAGTCATTAAGTAGCCCAATTTATCATCTGACATTGTAATTTGTACAAATTAGGCTACTTGCAGTACAGCCATACTTACGGCACTATCATAACTTGTCACTGAACTAAATTCAACCTGATGAATAAATGCTATTTGTCACTTGTTTCTAATAATTTTAACTTTCAAATATCAAAATTTAGACTTCATTTCCCAAAATTGTGACTTTTAATCTCAAAATTATGACTTTGTATCTCATAATTTGAATTTTTTTCTGACCACTATTTTTTTTACTGGCAGTAATGGGCTTCCATATATAGGCTGGGCCAATGCGTAAAAAAAAAAAAAGTCCGGGGATCTTACTTAGCAAGGCCGCCTAAATGCACTGCGGGAAACCTGGTCGGCGCGTGCATGAACGAGAAGCAGAGTTGTATAAAGTACTGGAGTAGAGGAGTGGAGTAGAAGTAAAAGTAAAAGTACCATATCAAAAAAATTACTTGAGTGAAAGTAGAAGTGGTCTCTAAACATCATACTTAAGTGGAAGTACTAAAGTATTCAAAATGTTTTGTACGTAAGTAAGCATATGAGATATTGGGCAACTTTAATGAAATCTCTCATATTCATGCAATATGTCCAACTTACAGTCTATATCAGATCCCTGGATACTAATGCTTGTTGGCCTACTAGAACCCACAATGAATCAGGCACCTCTAACAGTTTTTTTTTTTTTTTTTTTAAAGATAGTATAATGATGACCTTACCTACATATGGAGTTCCATCCGTGAGAAAAAACATAATGGCATCTGTGAAGAACATAGGGTGCCTTTATATTCACAGTGGTACAAAACCAAATGAAACAAAGCAATACATATATCACTAAAAAAACACATTAAACAAACTGCATTATTTTAATTGATGCCCGATATAATAAATATATATTATAAATAATTATTATCCTTTTTTCCTCTTCTGAGTAAAACAAAAACTTTGTACAGATTCAGTTTTCAGTGTGTTTACAAACATTAAGAAATATATAATTCCCATTACTGCCACTTACATATAAGTTGAAGGACATCCATTTTCTTGAGCAGATGATGAAATATTACCATACAAATGTTTGAGGAGCATTTTCAGGTTGCCATGTCGGCTGCTGGCAACAAGAAGACTCAAAATAATGCCAGTCTGCTGAATGCCAGTCTGCAGAGTGCATACCAACAATCACTGAATAGTGACTAAGATAAAGCAACATGATACATTACTGTAGTGCCAAACATGGAGAGTTCCAGTTCCTGCATCATCAAGTGGGAGTGTCACATTTGTTGTGTTGTTGAGTGTTAGCATTTTTCCATGAGTGGTATCAGTGTAAACCCTCTTTGCGTGGGCACGGATGAGATAGAGATGCAAAGATGCCGTGCAGATGAGATGGGACTAAACCAAAGAAGGTGACCACAATGTTTATGTCAATTGGGATGACATGGTTCAATGTGAGCCATCCCCTACTGTAAATGATTTCCGTGAAGTTTACAGAAGTTGTTTGTAAACAACGGGTCAAGAACTTGATGATTGGCTTGGTAGTAGAGTAACGTTCGGACATAAAATATAAAACCAAACCAGGGAAGTTGTCATCAATGTTCATGTAAATTGGGATGATGCTGGTTGAATGTGGGGTATGCTGATCCACCTGGTCGTATGGTATCTGTGCAGATGAAAATTCTGTTTCCTAAAGTAATTCAACACTGTTCAGGAAAAGAGAGAGGAGATCCGAGGCACTCTGCCGTATAAAAAGTCCTTTATTAAGGAAATGGACCAGCCGACGCGTTTCGGTCGTGTACGACCTTCTTCAGGGCTTAATTAAAATTGATGACACAGGTGCATTAAAACAGGTAGAGCTCAGTCACATGATATGGTCACATGACCACCATAACAATCCAGGACTCCGTTTCCCGACGAATGCTAGCTAACCACCGTTGTCCGACGCAGTTACTAACGATAAAGATGGCAAACAACGACCAATTCCCAACGCGCTTGAAGTTCTGTCGTAACATGTTAGTCCTGACGACATTGGTTACAACTTACATTGTTCCAACTACATCGTTCCCAGATGTTTCGGCAGCGTTCGGGGAGAATTCGGAAGCACTCGTTGCAAAAAGCATGTCAAAATAGCATGGCTAAAGTTGTAGGCTAGCAGCACTAAGCTCATAAAATCGCTAGTGTTGATAAATAAACTACACAATGATAAACTTAGTGGTAGTGGTAGATAATATTCCCCGACATGACAGTGTTTCAATTTGTATGGGCTATTTGATGATAACCACGTTATTTAATGAGTCTTCATACAAAACAAAAAAAAAGTTAAAAACGTACTTCTTTTGATAGTCAAGTACGAGTTGTGCCTCAGGCTAAATATCAGCAATGGTGGTGAGGGTTAAGGCCAAGCACATCTATGGCAGCAGATTGGTGTTTTGTCATATCTCCGGGTTCGAATCCAGGCGGGAACGAAGTCGTCTTTTTTATATATATATATTTGACATGCTGTAGCCTACTCGTGATGGTTGGTGACGTGTTGTAAGTTATCTTTGTTTGTTCTTTGAAACTTCTATGGATAACTGGAGCATTTGTGTTTCAAACAGTTGCATCTTACCACATGGTGAAGTTGAAGTGGGAATTAGTTAATCCTGTAGGTGGGGGTAATGCATCAAATGATGCTCAATTTGACAGTTTTAAGACCCAAACAGACGAGGAAGAGGCTTAACGACAGCTATACACCTGTCGCTGCAACTACAGTCCCACATCCGATGGTAAGGTCATCCGACGCCGTTGGGGAACGACTCTAAACACTAACGACAGTGAAACTACTGTGGTTGTAACGACTAAGTTCCAGCGACTGTAGTTGTAAAGACTGTAGTCTTAGCGACAGCTTTGGGTAACACAAATGCCGGACAACCGTTGTTCCAACCACGGAAGTTGCTACGTTAGTTTGCAACGACGCTGTTGGGAAACGGAGTCCAGGACTCTTTACAAATACTAATACACATACAAATACAAGATGCTATAGATCAAACACCAGCAAATAATTTAGTATCAAAAAAGGACATTAACAATCAGTGACCCCTGGTTCACAACACTGTGTTGACACTTTTTTCATCTTTAAAGTTAACAGAAATTGTTTGTTCGCAATAGGTAAGTAATTTACCGTAAACCCATCTTGACAGACAAGGCAATAAAGTGCAGTCACTTGTCCTTTTTTATTTTTTATTTACTGTAGTCTCACCCATTAATTTTCTTAAAGTTTGGTCATTTTTGACCATAGTTGTAACAAAGTTGAATTAAACACCCAAATAATTTTATTTAAAAAAAATATGATGATCATGTATGAAGTCAGTGGGCCCCATGACTATCCAATTAGATTAAGTCAATTTTTTTGAGTATGAAAAAATGTGATTTCTACCAGCATAGTAAACAAACTAAGATAACTGATGTTACCATCCTATGTAGCACTGTACTTCTGTACTTTCCACAAATAGGCACTGGAAATATAATTTCACTCTATTTTTCACACCAGTAATCATATGCATGTGAAAAAATTAACTTCCTCCTTGTCATGTCAAATCAATATTACACAATTCTAGAAAGGATTTCCAGGTTGGAAGGTAGGTTTAAAAGTCACAACTATACTCAAAGGTAAATTGGCAGTTGATCTGTGAGAACAAGTCATCAGTAGGGTGACCGGGATTTATGCCCGAAAGTCCAGATTTTCTATGCCCTGTCCTGCCATGCCCTGTCCTGTGTCACATCAAGCCGGACATCTAGTTGTCCTTCTTTTTGAGGTATGGTGCTTAAAGAGCTGCTTTTAGGGCTCTCATTGAGAGACACACAACAATAGACAGATATTACATGTATGCTTTTATTCCTACAAATCATCTGTCTCTCACACACATAATCTGTGACAATTTTAATAAAAAAAAAATAAATAAAAATAAACACACTGTGTAATGCCCCAAAACAGCCTGTGCCACTCCTCCTCCCGAGTGTAGGTTACACTCACCCAAGTCATTAAACAAAACAAAACAAACAACAACAAAAACACATTGCATTCAATCGAAGTTCATGTAATGCTCTGAACTTCATGATTGGTGTGTTGGCGTGGAACTTTATAAATGATAAGCTACTTTGCGGCGGTGGGTATAGAGGTGTCGTTCGGCAAGTGGAGGGTTGCAGGTTCGAGCCTCGCTCCACCTGACCCCATCGAGGTGTCCTTGAGCAAGATACCCAACTCCAAATTGCTCCTGGTGAGTTGGTTGGCGCTTTGCATGGTTGCCTCTGCCATGGGTGAATGTAAGGTATGAATTTTAAAGCGCTTTGAGTGTTCGTAGGAGTATAAAAGCGCGATATAAATGCAGTCCATTTACCATTTACTTTTGATTAATCCTGTTTTTTAAATCTGTTTTCTCCAACTACGCCCTGGATGATAATAAAAAGTTTGCATGCATGTTTAGCCTCCATGTACAGGGACATGAGGAGTAGGCACATTCCTCTTCAAATACTTCAATGAGAACATTTTATTTAATACAATAAATTGACTGTCATGGAAAATTTTGTTGGCAGGAAATTTAAGCTGCATGTACAAGCTCCCCTTTTCTTTAACTTCCTTTACTGTGACTTCCTTATCAGATTTTCCCTGACACACAAGATTTGGTTATCATATGATCTTGCAGAACCATGACAACAACGAGGAAACAAGCTGCTTTTTCTAAAAAAAAAGTATATAGTAATGTTGGGTGGTGTGCATCCAACAAATCACAAGTGCAAAACCTGCATGGGTCAAAGCATTGTGTAGCTGTAACTGGGAGCAACAGTGCGAGGAGCTTTCCTCTTGTTTTGCATTTATATTATGTCCTTGTTCTGCTGGCGTGTTACTGTCACCTTACCAAACATAAATAACATGATGGCAAATGAATAGAATTTTATCTTTTATTTATCGGTTGCTCACATACAGTATATAAATAAACAATGAACAATTCAACAGACAACAAAGTAGCTTCTATTTATTTAACGAGAAATCCGTTCCCCCACAGAGGGGGTCTATATAACTGTTGTTGTGTAAGTTTGTAAGAGATGAACTACGTCAAAAATAGTCTCCTGATTCATCCGTCCATTCCATCTCGGTCCTGGAATCCCTTTCAAAGGGCACAAAATCAGATACTTGTGCTCCACGGGGCGCTGCATCTGACGTGAGTGAGTTTAATTAAGACTAGGGGCCATGAAATTCTCCAAAAAATTAAAAAATGGCAGAGATCAGCAGATCTGGTGTCTCTAAAAATCACTTCCTTCATAAGTTTCTGAATTTGACCAAAATTTTCAAAATGAGTCGCTTTGAGAGCTTTTGTGATAGACAATTAACTCAAGACTGTTAAACAGAGATATATAAGGCCAAGTTTATACATTAAACCTGAGTATTACTGCGATGGATATGTCAGGACAACAAACAAAGAACAATGTAAAACAATATGTTTGATTTTGACATTGTTCCATTTCCATGTGCTGGAAAAGCTAATTCAAGTCAAGTGAGCTGAACACAAGTGAGCTGTGTTACACATAGCCTGATAAACCAGCCTAAATGTGAGATTGGATGTCTATTTAGTCTGGCCCCGATGAATGGATCCAACGGGAGATTGTTGATGAGCACAACCTGTTGTCTTTCAAACCATATCTGTGCGTATAGGCCAACGCTCTGTCGTTTCTCCCTCAAAACCCCGCCCGCTTTGATTCAAAACACTCTGCGTTATGATTGGTTTTAAACCCCGCCCGCTTTGATTCAGAACACATCTCTGCGTTATGATTGGTTTTGCCAGATTCCTTGGCAGAATTGGAGATTGATGCGAGGCTAGACCCACTTGCAGACAAAAAATTTTGGCGTCCAGCGGGTGGTGCTAGTTTACTAGGCTATGTTACACACTCAAGAAAGTCAATAAGGAACTGTCATAGACAATAAGTAGTGGTACGTTTTCAAAGTATGCAAAGGCCAAAGACACTCATAATGACACAAGTTGTATAGACATATGATAAGAAAATGATGCCTTATGAATACAGTTGGAAGAATGTACAAGCAGTTATGAGTACTAATTTTATTAGTTATAAGGCTTTATGGATGCAATATCACTCTTTGCATTATGCATACTCCATTTATAATGCCATTTGAATACTGCGTTCATAAAAAGTCTTAACAAACATCCATTACAAATTGGTTAATGATTTTGGTGATGTGGCTACCAACTTCTGACACAGTTTCTTCCAGTGAGAGTGCACCTAAAAGTAATAAAATAAAGCCTTAAAAGGATATATTAATGTTTTAAAATGCAAATGCAAATACACATCTAAATCATGATCAGCCAAATCAACCAAATTATTTGAGAGCAGATTTTGAAGGAGTTGTATTTTGAGGGTCCAATAATGCATAATAGTAGTCCAGTATAAACCTAAATTGTAATTACGTTATGAAAAGTCATTTTTGAGTGCCACTACGCTTACCTCATGATTGAAGAGGCAGTGAATGAAGAAGATGAAGGTCCCCTGTTGTGAGGTGAGAATGATGAAGATGATGTCCAGAACACCGCTGCCCCTCCAGAAGTAGCCCAGTATCCATGGAGACATGATGACAAGAGACTGGAGAAAGACCTTGACGGCCTGGCACCTGTGGGAGAGGAGAGTCTGTCAAGTGTGGTAAAATTTCAAACAAGGTATATCTTGGGCCTATTGCCATATACAGGGGCATAGCACCAAATTCTGAGCACTGTGCACAAGCAGTGGCCATGGGCCCCCCTCACACTCTGTAATACCAGGGTATATGCACGAATCCTGGAGTTGAATTTACTACCTATTACAACTTTTTGCACTACCTCCACCATATTTTTTACTACCAACACAACATAGGCCAGTGGCCTTTTTTTTTTTTTTTTTTTTGGGTGGGGGGATGGGGGGGGGGGGGGGGGGGTTGTTAGGGGGTGGGTATCCTAACCATAACTCTTATCCAGCCAAGTTTGAGAAAACTTACATTTACCCATTTCACGCTGTCGCTTTGTAAATACAAGCCGGTTAACTATGTCAAGACAGTAGTTAAGATCAACTTGCGGAAGATGGCATAAACGGCAGTCTGATAGGCTAACTCCGACACAGGTCCTGCAAGTAGCCTATAATATTTTTAATTAGAAGAAATTAAAACATTTAGACCTAATATTTAGCACGAATGGTAAGCTCAAAAAATATTGAGGTGGTGTTGAAAAAATTACAACCAAGTCAACTCGTGTTTGCTACCTTTTATTACCTTTCAAGGGCCTTAACCCTATCCAGACCGGGGATCAAATTTGATGTCGTATAATTCCTTAACGACTTAAGTTATGACTACGAAACTTGGTGACTTTTCCTAAAATTTTGTTGCCAACAATTTAGTACCAACAGATTAGGTTTATCTTTGTTGGTGTTGCCATGGCAACGGTTTTCTGACAGGTATGTCTGACCAAAAGTCTCATCCAGTGTGCCTTCTTTATCGCATACTTATTATTTCCATTAGCATCATCAATAGACAGTGGGCCGAGGGCGTTTTTCGTGTTGTTTTGTAAAAAACATCAGAAGAGTAGACAAGTTTTCATCTGTGATATAAACAAATGGTATTAAGCCTAACAAAATTTGTTGGCAGCTCTGGTTTGATCATATTTCGTCAAAAACAGTAGGTTTTAATCGTTATTTTCCTTGGGCATACGCAAGGAAATCTATAGGTATAACCCAATCAAATGTCGGCATTTGAGTCCTTGGAAAAATCAACCAATCGAGTAAGAGTTCAATAGGACCCGCCTCGAAATGTAAACACCAGCTAAGCAGCAATGTCAGAAAACGCTGCAAAATTAGATCATAGAACTTCAGATAATAGTTGTCAACCCACTTTTTGTATAAATCTTACCTTGTTCCAGTCTGGGCATGCTGCAGAATATTGACTTTATAAATCCAACGGTGAAATTCTTAATAAGAAACATGTCATCTGCTATAGTGTAGCCTAGCTATCAGCAGCAGAGGTTGAAGCAAATCGTAGGCTATCACTTGTAAGTGTAGCGGCTGTACTCTTCTTTGCGTTGTGTGTTAGGCTACATTTCATTAACTCTGTTACATAAGCAAACAGTTGGCTTACAAACAATCGTTGTTACTAAAAATTACAATAAAATTGACGCTGGAACCATTGTCAGAATCTCTTCAACTTCAAGTCTTAGGAGAGGTTCGGTTATCATTAAGGTAGTGCTTGCACATTATAAAGAACAATGTTTCTTCACAATCTTTTCGTTGACCACAGAAAATGTGTATAATATCCTAACATGTTAGTAATGACAGTTTACTATGCTTAACTGCAGTAACACAAACGTTTCAGGCATTATTAGGCTGTAGCTGACTGTTTAGGCACACGTAATGTAACAAGGTGTTGGCTTGATTGAACAGCAGAACTAGAAAGATTCAGTACATTTATTTGTCACATCATGCGTTCAGGTACAAAGAGCAGTGACATGGAGAAAATATATCTGTCAAAAATAGCTAACTTACATAGATGTCGTTATACTAAACTGAATGACAATCACCAAGATAACATTACGGACATTAGTTTAAAGTGTACAGGGCATTGTATCGGTGTGTTGTTCGATATATTAAGTTATACTGAAGTCCAAACACATCAGCAGTTAGCAAAACAGTTAGCAATAGCTCTAGCTGTGCTCTATCGTTATGGACATTATGTTGAATAGACCTTGAATACCGGTAGTTCTGTTCGTTCGGTAGGTTAACGGAGACTCTTAATTATAAACACTACACTGTCAAAATAGTAATTTGTTGGTAACATGCATCATTACACACATTATAGTGCAAATTCCGTGATATCCAGCTTGCTTGCCAACCTCCCCCTCTCGAGTCGTCTTCCTACTTCCTCAAACAGTCTCGCACTCTGTCTTTCTCGAGTCTTCATTGGCGTTTTTCGAGCCACGTGAGGCGAATACGATTTTTTGATTGGTATGCAGTACGTGTGGCCCTGATAACGCTTGCCTGCTAAAGTTATGAAACATAAAGTTGATTTTCTCAAATATATGATCGAGTTGAGGCTGCCAACAAGCGGAAATGAGCTTAGAAAAAAATATGTATTGCACATATGAAAAATCAACTACTCTTCTCCAGTTTTGTCCAAAAGTGAAAAAGTAAAGCAGATAGAGGCCTTCGGCCCACCGTCTACAACCTTGTGAACATTTAAGTGGTCTGAAGCATATGATCACAAAAATTGAGGTGCATTTCCTATATTTGATGGAAAATACAGTATGATGACATATTATATATATATATATATATATATATATATATATATATATATATATATATATGGGCAATTCCACCGTTATGGACGTGACATTTTCGTGCATTATTGATGAACAAAAGGCCAGATAACCTCTGCAAACCTAGCAGTATTTCACAATTTTTTTTCATATTCTTCTGCAAACTCCATGGCTGAATACAGGCAAACAGAAAAAAATAATATCATGATTTGCATCATAAGAATATGAGCGTTTCAATTTGCGTTATGGACGTGACGAAAAACGGACAAACTTTTGAGAGAGCGTAGTTTTTGCTGTGAAGTGTGTGAAATTTCTAGAGAAATGTAAATATTACTACATTCATACCAAACAGGACACCTCAGTAAAGACAGAGAAAGACTTAATTTCAAATGTAAATGTAAAAAAAGTTGGTTTTCATTGGGAGACATGGCGTTATGGATGTGACGTTATGGACGTGACGTCTGGAAAAACCCTCCAAAACGATACAAAACAATTGTGAACGGTGGATTTTAACCTGTAACAAGAGAAATAGTAAAATAACAATGAAAAATAACTGATAGTATTGCAGCTTTGTGTGTGTTATCACCCACTTATGCCCATTATAAGCCCCTCCATAGACTTACATTATAGAATACATTATTATAAAAATTTTAACAAACAGATATCCTTTCGAAACTTGCTCAGTTGAATATTTACATCGAGACAATACTTTTTTGTATTGGAAGTTTTCTGAAAGAATTTGTATGTCCATGTAGGTGAGACTTAAAGTTTTAAGGTGAGGTTTACTTTTTCGTGGAATTGCCCATATATATAACTTATTTTGTAAAAAAAATAATCAGGATTATTCTAACATTTCTATTATTCAAAATGTTGACATTTCGTCAATGGTCCATTTGTTTTAGTTATTCTCAACTGCGAAGTGACTGTCGAGTTGTCTCACTTTCTACAAGCAGATTTGTGTACAAGCTGACTGTAAAATTGAATAACTATTTGATATCATTACACAAAAAAAGTTAAAGGAATAGTTAAAGGAATAATTTATGAAAATTGGTTATTCACCCTTACCTGGAGTTACTGGGCAAGAGCATTTTGGTCTCAGTGCATTGTCCTTGTCTGGCAACCCCAATTTTACCTTTAGCTTAGCATAGGCACTGGAAAGTAAAGCTACCAAAAAGTTGCTATATGGCAATATTGCATTCCAGCCCTTATGCTAAGCTTAAACTAAAATATTGGAGAAGATTGGTGATGCCATACTAGGACAACACAAGCACTGAGACCAAAATGCTTTCACACACATGTAAATCAGAGTAAGGAGGCGAATAACCAATTTTCATAAAGGGGTTGACTATTCCTTTGAGTGTATTAGTATTAGTGATATTATGGTTGAACGACAGAGTACTGTATCACAATTGTGGAATGAGGAAAATTACAAGAAAATGCTTTTTGGAAATATCAGCAAACAGGCAAAAGTATAGGTCAATAAAGGGTAAACGAGTAAATAGCAGATCATGGGAAGTTCCTAATATCACCTTTAGAGGGAACTGTGTATGCAAATTACAGAACAACATGATATGGAAGTATTAAAATGTCACGCCGGTAAACAAATCTACCAGAAAGCACAAGAACATCTAAGTATTTATAGGGTATTTTCCACTAATATGAAATAATGCAGCATGGACAGACCCCTTCATTCTTTATTAGCCAGATAGTGCTTCTGTGACGTGCTCGGAGGAGGAGGACATTGCTGTAATGGCAGTACTGCTTGACAATTGTCTACCTATAACACTGCATTGATATTATGAATAAACACATTTTGTCAGCAACCTACAGTACTTTCACAAATCCAACGCCAAATCCAATGTTATGGGTTCCCAAAACCTAATAGAAACCTTCAATTTTTTCCATAAATCCTTGATGACACTATGAATTTGATAGAGCCACATTAGGAACTAGGACATTTGAAAAATGCTGGTGATTATCAGCCTAAATAAAGACATTTTGTTTGGGGTCATCCATGGCAATCAAATCTGGGTCAGCATCGTTTTACCAAATTACTCCATAAAAGTGGAATGGAATGGAGAAAATTGGAGGCCTGGAAAAGGTGACCTAAGCTTCATGGGTCCTGCTTACCTGACATTTCTGATGTCATGAACAGAAGATTCCTTGGGAGACAGCATGCATAGACAGATGGTTGTCATAAGAAAAATAATCAGATTGACCTGAGGAAAACATGAATAGGAGAGAGAGACAAATACAACATGTTGTTAATGTAATTTGGTAACATCAATACATCTGATTTGCCTGTGTTCAACACACTTAGAACCAGTTGGACAACTGAAAGCAAATTTGCATAGACGGAATGCCTGAATACCAGGTCAAATGTGGATGTTAAGAGAAATAACGAATTTATTCCTATAATATCATTATTATTACATTATTTTATTTTATTCTGAAGTGCATATACACTTTTGATCCTGTTGTGTCTCTGCATTTATCACATCCTTGAATTAGGAACACAGAGTCAGAAGATAAAAGAGATTTTTCTACAACAGTGACAATAATCCACCAAAGTTCCTTTCAGTGCTAGCCAATCAATTGTCAATCACATGTAGGTCAACTTTGAAAAGCACACAAAGTTGCAGATGTTGTACTGTACTGCATGTTATCTTGTATACTTACAATGAAAGCAAAATAAGTCGGACCCAGCAGACCCCATGACAAATGGCTCTGCTTCAAAACACCACACCTACACAGACAGGTTAGAGTATATTTTAAAACACACAGTCTTAGTTCCGATAGCTAGATCTTACATCTTCTACTTGTAAACCACCTTTTTCTCACTTTAGGCTATTAAAAAAAAAAAAAGAAAAAAAAAGAAAAAAAAAGAAACACTCACCACTCCATACCATAGCCATCTGGCAACAGACCAAAAACCACACCCACTATCAGCAAAGGAAGCCCATAGCCAATCAGGGACAAGTGGACACAACCTGGCCCCTCCCCCTGAGTCTTCTTTAGGTTCTTGAGCTTCTTGATTGACAGGAAGAGCAGCACAGTGTCCAGTAGCATCCAATGGAAACCACTCAGGAAGAGGAAGGTCTGAAGGCCGGACAGAACTCGACACACCACCTGTCAGAAGAAGAAAAATGAATGGGTACAGAATAATGGACTGTGATGGAGATTTGGCTTGACCTGTCTTGTGTTGTTCTTGTAGGTATGGTGGCAGCCCTTCATCTGAATTGGCCTTTAAAACAGTCTTGACCAGATGAGACCCCATACAGACATTACCTGGCTCAGCAGGTGTGAAAAAAAGAGGGCCGCATTAATGTCAATAATTAGTTGCCATCAAAGCCAAAATAACAATTAATTTATCAACATAAAAATAGATCAAACACAGAAATTAAGAAAGCAAGAAATTAAATGTGATAGAAACAAAGGACTAAAATCTGCTTGTGTCACATATGGTCGCTTCCTGTTTGCAGTAGTAGGCAAAACAGTAGAGATGCTGACGTGTTAAGACTACGAGACTTGAATCTCTGCCAACATTCACAAAGTCGGATGTAAAAAAGTTGGCTGGATAAGGAAGCTGTTTCCCCTGCTCCGATTAAAGGTTATACTAAATGTATAAAATGATACATTACAGATACAGAAGATTTTTATTCTACTTTCATTTAAATTTTTAAGAAGAAATTTTGGGCAGTTCCACGCCTCTTGGTCTCAAGCCAACTGCCAGGTGCCCAGTGAAGTACATACAATACATATATACTTTTTTTGTACTCTCATGGAGTTGTAACCTACATTATTATGCTATGAACATGGTATGATGGGCCTTGTCTGTCCTCCATCTGAAGCCTTCATTTCAGGTTTCAACCATTTTGAAAAGTTTGTTTACTTACCTAATACAAGGCCCATCATTGATGACAATGACACACAAACAAACAAACAAACAAACAAACAAACAAACAAGACATATTTAAGCACCTTCTGAGTGAGGAAGAACTCTCGGGTGAGTAGTGCAATAAGGTGAGCCAGGAACAGGCTTAAACACAGATTTAGTCGAGCCACGTTGGTCACTTTGGGGTTCAGGCCACAAAGGGCAAAGGTCAAGAGGGTCAGAGAAAGGAATGCCAGTCCAATCACCACGGCGATGATCTTTCGCAGATCCCCCTAAAGATCAGAGACATAGCAGAGGAAGAGACATCAGTTGCTTGGTTGTTTGTTGGTTTTTGAATGACTGCAGTTTGTGAATGTGGGCTCTCTATCTTTCCATCTATCTGTGCTAGATATCACACTGCCTCGTCATTTGACAGATACAAAATACACACAAATAGAAAAAAAAACAAACAAACAGACGTTTATGGCTGAGCTCAGAAACCGGAAGTCCTGCCTTGCAACTTAAGTAGCCAAATACACACAACCAGTCGCAACCAGCTCAACTGGAGTTATAAATATCTCTATTCATTTAGATAGGGCCTGCACTTACTAATCCCAAATAGCTCCCCTTAGGTGTTTCTAAGATGGCTGCCGAGTGAAAGGACTTGCCTTAAAAGGACTTTGGGTGAGTGTTAAGGTGGTTATGGATAGGATTAGGGTAAAAGTAGTGCCTGCCAGACAGCATTGTCTGGAAAGTGCAGATAAGGACAAAGGTGTGTGAAAAGAGTGCCTTATCATGACCTCTATATGACTCTCACTCACCTCCACCTGCATGATGAGAGCAAAGGTGGACAGGTGCTCACAGGTGCAGACAGTGTGGGTGGTGTTGGAGTGGGTGAGGTGACAGCCGTCTACGACCCAGGCACTGCTGTTCCAGTACACACAGGAGAGAACACCCTGAGGATGCATGACCTGGGGAGAAAGCAGAACACACACACACACACACACACACACACACACACACACACACACACACACACACAGATAATATACTGTATAGTTCATTACTTCTACTAATATTACTACTATTTCCTCTACTATTACTTATAATAATAATAATAACAATAATAATAACAACAACAACAACAACAATAACAATGTTCACCTCTTTATGCCTGAGAGTGAGGTTGACTGGACTTGGGAGCCGTGTGTTTGGCATCTTAGGCAGGCTAACAGAAACCACTTTAGACACCAGAGTGGTGAGACTGAAGCTGATTCCACCGCTCCTCTCTGCTGTGATGAAGTGGTCTGCTGGGAGAACCTCCTCCATGTTGCTGAAGACCAGGAGAGCAGCAGATGCCCAACCTGCTCAGGGAAAAAGTAAATAAGCACTGAGATATATAGATATCCTATCTAAAAATCAAGCCCATGATTCAAGCATCATGCGATGTTGGTTGGAAGAATGAGAGAATTTGTTACACAATAGAACAAATAGTCAACCACCAGCTAACGCTAATGGAATGGGACAAATGACAAGTGTCCTCAAACTGGCCCTTCAGTATGGGAAAAGGTAAATGGACTGAATTTTATTCATAGCGCTTTTCACCGGGAGCAATTTGGGGTTAGGAATCTTGCTCAAGGACACCTCGATGGGGTCAGGGGGAGCGGGGCTTGAACCTGTAACCCTCCAATTGCCGAAGGGCACCTCTACCACCGCCTGTCAGTATGTGGATTAGAGATAGCTTACTCAGATGTGGTGGTTATGACTGTGGGCATGTAAAACACAGATTGGGCCGGAGGGTCAAAGCCAAACAACTATCTGTAATTTCGGAAGGGTCACAGCGCAAGTAGACTGTGACTTTAGATTAGCTGATGTTGAGTTCAAACAAAGTGCCAGGCTCTGATGTTCAGCATTCTACCCAGTAGGGGGCGACAGACACTCACCTTTATTGCTGTTAGAAAGTTCATAGAGGTCGATGTCCAGCTGAGCGTCACTGGTCTGAATAGAAGTAACACCAAGTCTTGGTTTTGAGTCTGGTCCAATTGTAATTTGTTGGAGCTCTGCAAAAACAATGTGGCCAAAGCATGTAATTTCTAAGCCATGTTGTTTATAAATTCTGAGAGAAGAATATTGAAGCTAACAAGCACACACCTACGTATTTAGGTGTTAACTTGCTTACATACAAGTTGTAGAAAAACACACAGACAACGCAATGTGTTTCATATGAACTTGGCAACAATGCAGCTTGATACAAGTAGCTTGATACAAGCTTACAGTCAATGGTCAATGGTAATGAGTATTTAGGCATTTTCTGTCTTTCTGTCTGTCTCTGTCACTCTTTACCCCCCCCCCTCCACCCACACCCACACACACACACACACACAAACAAACATACATACTGACCACACCACAATTAGTTTACACACCTTCAGATGATGGGGTTATATCTAAATGATTCTTCAACTTCACATCTTTTGATACCAACATGGCAACTGCATCTTCTGAGCTCCTCAGTACTCTGTTGACATATTGGAGTCGTGTGTCTGCTTGCACTTCTGTGTGCCTGGACAAGTCATACAGGGACTCCAACATTTTCACCAGGAGGGGGATCACAACCTGCCAACACAATGGAAGTAATGGAGACCAAACATAACACAGCTATAGGTAAACTCTTGCTCCCCCTACACACACACACACACACACACACACACACACACCTTCTGGGGACCTAAACAAAGGTCCCATTAAAGTAATTCCATTCACTTTCATTCCCATTACTCACTTTTAGACAGCACTTAGGCACAACTGTATACATGTGAAAACAACCTTTTCTTGTATCTCTGTAACATAACTGATTTAGATAGACATTAATGCAGACCCATCCCTCTTCTACTGCATTTTCATATAAATTGATTTTTTTTATTCAAAGCTTTACTAGGCAACAACAGTTGTATAAACTTTTTAGGCAGTTTGTATAAAATAAATTAAAATATGCAAATGGTGAGAATACAATAAATACACACAAAGTAATACACACACAACATATTTAAGTCTATGTACTATGATTCATGTGCAGGGACCAATGACTTACGTTTGTCTTCAACTCTTGTTCTTTACTGCGGTTGATTGTGTCAGTCAAATTATCGATGATGCACTCACTAAGAAGCTGAGCCTTTATGTCAAGTATAAAATGAAGACATGAAATGTTATTATACCACAAAAAGATGACAATTCAATTGGTAAAAATTCTAAAGACATATTTTTGGTATTCAGCCATTTGAGCCCCTATTCTGGTGTGTCTATGATGCTACAGGAAATGCTAACTGAGCCAAATGGCCGAGAAAGAACCAATCGTCTAAACGTCTGTGTCAACCTATTCTATTTCATCCAAGACAGACCAGAAAAGGGGCTAAAGGTGCTACATACCAGAACATTTGATTATAATTAATTAATATATATATATATATATATGAGAAATAATTTTCATTATGGAGACAAAATGCAAGGAACGGACATTACCTTACATCTAGCTTCCATATTGTGTTCACCTGCTCACACACACACACACACACACACACACACACACACACACACACACACACACACACACACACACAAATACAAACAGGCTATTTCTGTTTTTTTCTCACACACACACACACTTGATGAATGCTTGGGGCCATATTACATGTGTCCCCTTTACATCATTACCAACAAAAATAACTGTGTTGAGTTTTCCAGACTCCATAAAATGCTACACTGTACATTGTCCTGTGCTGTATTCTTAACTACCTCCTCATTGACCTCACTTACCTGTGCAGGTGATGGTGTCATTGGACACAAGCTGAGGGTAGTATCCATGGACACACTCACAGTGGTAGGATCCCTCAGAGTTCACACAGTCTGCATGGGCAGCACAACTCCCAGGCAATGTGCATTCATCAATGTCTGATGGAGATAAATATATGCACACACGATTGTGCACACACACACACACACATACAAACAAAATAGCTTTAATTAGGGGAATTCCCGTACATTGCATTCACCTTTTTACCATCGAATTTGAATAATGGTCATGTCCTAACTGACACAATGCTGCCTTCGAAGGGAGCATTTAGTGGCACACTACCCTCCAGATAGGTCAAAAGCAGAAGACAAGTGTCCCACCAAGGATCAATAAAGATAACTAGATTATTTTCCTTCTCCACCCCTACTAAAATGCTTCAATTCCCTCTCCTTCATCCATACACACTTATACTCACATAGGCTACCGATGGTAAGAACCTGCTCTCTAGTACCCCTTTTTCAACTAGATGGTTCCAGTGCAGGTTCGGAGCCAGTGCCAAATCTTAAACCAGTTCTTTGGTTTTCAACACAAATAAACCTGGCTCTAGCTCTGGTAAACCGGTTCCAACTCAGCACCAACTGAACCCAGAAACAAGAACCAGCTATGTCAGGTGCTGAAAGTTCACTTAGCTTGCTAATGTTTTTAGCGTAGATAGTATCCTGGCAGACAACTTCAAAATCGCAGGACACATATTCTTAGGTTAAAATAACAGGATTTTTAGATTGTACATGTACAACCTCCGCTAACTATGTACAATTATTTGAGGGAAAAGGTCAACTAAATGTATATCTGCCACCTACGAAGCTACATTTCATCATTAATATTACATCTTATCAGCGACGATAGTTTAGCAGTATCTCATTGTGACGTTACTAAGGTTAAAAGGCTTGGGCACTGACGTAGCAACACAGCACTAGCACTGGCTCTCAGCCGACGGAAAAGCAAAATGGCTCTAGGATAATCGACAGGTAGCACCAGCACCGAACTGGCACAAGCACCAGCCCAATACAAGCACCTGGTTCGTGGCAGTATTAAAGAGGTATAGGAGCGGTGTGGGTGTTCAGTGTCTTGCTGCATAGGGCCAGGATAGGCTCAGGTTTAGAGTACTTAAGAGTAACTCCTCTTTGATCAGTAAAAGCAGAGAGGATTCAAGCGGAGCGAGAGGTCTCAATGCTTGTTCAGTTCCTGGTTCTATTTTTGCAAGGGGGAGGGGGGCAAAATCCCCCTTTATGCAGACAAAGTTGAGCTCTCATTGGCTGATAGAACTTTAAAGAATCTTTTCTTATTGTGATGTAATGTATTTATGCAGACAGGAAGTATTCCAGTTTGCTCCCATTGAAATGTATTATGATGCATTATCTTGCTCAGTATTCCATGATCTTTGGTAAAAGTCAGTTCTTGCTCACCTGTGCATCCATATGCGTCTCCTCTTGGTATGACTCCTTTGGCCATCTTGTATCCAGGCTTGCACTCACAGGCACCAAAACCACCATCAAGACACTGGGCATGCTCACCACAAGAGGGTTCCTTGCAGTCAGAATGACCTAAAAGCACACAGATCATTATGAGGGTAGCACATATTTCTTGTGACACAAAGTGTTCAGTTAATACATGATAATACAAAAAAAAAAATATTGGCTTACGGGTTGCATATGTTTGGTTGCTGGTAGGTTTGAGCTGATGTACAAAATATCTTCCAGGACAGATTTTCACAACCACATCCCCTATTTTGGTCTGGCTGCATCCAGTGGAGGCACACAGCTGCATGGTCTCTTTGATGATTAAGGAATGTGGGTATCCATTTGAAATGTGGTTGCCACAGAGTCCCAAACGGTCAATAGCTGCAGCTCCAGGTACTTTAGGTGGGGTTTGACCAAAGCAGACGTAATCCAGGGCATCTCCACCCACACCAGTAAAGCGGTACCAGCCTTCCTGCAGGCCTGAGTCCGTCTTGGGCCAGAGCTGGGAGGAAGCAGAAGAGAACCCACGGTTCCTCCAGGGCTCTGAGATGTTGGTGTACTGCTCACAAGCGTCTGGGAGTGGAGAGGGAAGAGTTATGGGAGAGGAAAGGGAAGGGGAATTATAATGAAGCTATATCAAAGTAAAGTTAATGCTTGGCTAATTGTTTTCAAATGATTACATATGAAATTGGTGTACATTAAAGGGGAGGTTCGGTTTTTAACACATTTAGTCCCTTTTTTAGAGTGTCTAGGGTGCAATAGAACGATTGACGCCAACATTTGGATGATTGGTCCTGTCTCGAGTATTTGGGTACTTCAGAACTCCATCCTTCCTGCTTCAGACACGCTAGCTTTGTGCATGTCTGACAATGTTCCCTAAAACCACCTAAAACATTGTTATTTTCAAATATGCAACTCACCGAATCATCAGTGCTATTAAATGAGCCTCCAAAACAAGTTTCGTCATGAAAAAAACATTCCTGTCGTGTTTTATTTAGCATTTTGAAAATCCTGGAACTATTTTCTCCGATATCTCACAGCCGCCTATAAACTTCCACTGTGCGTTTGAATGTGAAGCGTTGCACACCCAAGACCACTAGTTGGCGACATACGTCGGCTCTTCGATGTAGCAGCACAGCAGCAGACATCAGTCTCTGGTAGATCTGATAAACCTTGTGAAAAGACTACAGCTAAGCGTAAACTGGCCCCCTTTCCGTTTCCAGTGGCAGAGGAATACTGAGTTTTCCAACAGAAATCAGAGGGTTTTTCAAGATGTTAAATAAAACACATCAGGAATGGTTTTTCATGACGAAAATTGTTTTGGATGCCCATATAACAGCACTAATGACTCGGTGAGTAGCATATTTGAAAATAACAATGTTTAAGGTGGTTTTAGGGATCATTGTCAGACATGCACAAAGCTAGCCTGTCTGAAGCAGGAAGGGGGGGGGGGGGGGTTCTGAAATAGCCGAATACTCGAGACAGGACCAATCATCCAAATTTTGGTGTCAATCGTTCTATTGCACCCTAGACACTCTAGAAAAGGGGCTAAATGTGTTAAGAACCGAACATCCCCTTTAACCATCAGTGATCTTGTTTTCTGTCTTACCAATGCATCCATATGTGTTTCCTGTTGGTATGACTGCTTTGGCAAATTCATATCCAGAATTGCACCCACAGGCACCAAATCCACCATTGAGACATTGGGCATGTTCACCACAGGAGGAACTCTTACAGTTAAAATGACCTGAAAGCAAACCAATAACTGTTAGGGCAAGGAAATTATTGTCAGAGATTTGTCAGTGACATAGGGTGACAGTGATATTGACATTTCCTTTTAGAGAAATGATCTAGTTCAATTAAATATAATGATTGTCTTACGGGTGGCATATGTCTTGTTGCTGTATGATTTGAGCTGATGCACGTAGTATCCCCCAGAACAAACTTTCACATTCACATTCCCTATACTGCTGCATCCATTTGAAGCACACAGCAGCATAGCCTTTTCTTTCTTAAAGGCGCTTGGGTGTCCATTTGATATGTGACTGCCACAGAGTCCCAAACGGTCAATAGCTGCAGCTCCAGATACTTTAGGTGGGGTTTGACCAAAGCAGACATAATCCAGGGTATCTCCACCTACACCAGTAAAGCGGTACCAGCCTTCCTGCAGGTCTGAGTCCGTCTTGGGCCAGAGCTGGGAGGAAGCAGAAGAGAACCCACGGTTCCTCCAGGGGTCTGAGATGTTGGTGTACTGCTCACAAGGGTCTGAGAGTGGAGAGGTAAGAGTTATGGAACAGAGTATAAAAAAGCTATGCTGACTTGCACTCATTTAATGACTCTCTCTCTCTCTCTCTCTCTCTCTCTCTCTACTCTCTGACCAAAGCACATAGCACAGCAAAAATGTACAGAAATAACTAAATGAATGTTGTTCACTGTTGCAGTATTAGACATTGCAGCAGTCTATCGTGTCAGCTGGTCACCAAAGTGGTTAGCTAGCATCACCTGTGGCTAGTATTCACGGGAGAAAAAGTACAGACAACCATCGTTTCATTGGCCTGGGAACTTCTCACACACTCTGGTCATTTATTCTATCGCATGCTCACAATAGCATCCTTGTGCGCACAGGCACACGTTCTCATGACATCACTGCATAGGCTATTATACATGGCTTTGCACTTATATTTAACAAATATGCTTAACATTCACATCTCCACATTTTCAATGGGACCAGAGAAAAGTAATGGCTGGTGATGGGGTGAGACTGTTAGGCCTACCTGCTTTTTGTGCTGAGACTCTGGCAGTCGCATCCAAGAGTAAGGAAACAACGACAAGGACTAGGAGAAAGTTGAATACATTAGTTTACATTCATGTTTATTCATACTTTAAGTTAGATGCAATGAAGATAATAAGACACTGAAAAATAGGAAAAAATATCCCAAGACTGAAACTAAAAATACAGTAGGATGACTTTTTGTAAAGAGACCCTTACATAAGGTAAATAAATTTAAATACATTTACATAAACAAATAAATAAGTAAATAGCAATTGTGTTTTTCTATCATAGTGATAAACATTAAAAATTCCCTCAATTATCTCTCTCTCTCTTTCTCTCTCTCTCTCTCTCTCAGAAAAA
Organism: Sardinella longiceps; assembly: GCA_027497455.2. NCBI lineage: Eukaryota > Metazoa > Chordata > Actinopteri > Clupeiformes > Clupeidae > Sardinella > Sardinella longiceps. Next base: position 2,530 of record JAODXP020007109.1, on the reverse strand, counting down.
AAAACCAAAAACATTTATTTTGATTGCCACTTACTTGGAAGTTGAAGCACAGTTATTTTCTCGAACCGATGATGAACCATCTTAACGATACACAATTCCAGAACTTGTTTTGGGGAGTAATGGTTCACGTAGTCATGCCAGCTCTGGCCGACACACAAACTCAAAATAAGGTCATTCTGTGTAAAGAGATCAGTGTGTTTAACACGTGGGCACTGATGAGTGTTAGACGTGACTACATTGACGACAAACATATCAGGATGACCACAAGGCGCATGCAAATCGTGCCGGTGCTACTAGTGGAGAGTTGGGTGAATGAGTCCCAGTTAGACTGGTCTGATCTTATCTGAGCAGATGCAAATGAAGTTGGGTACTATACAGCTGTAAGAGCATGTAATCTTGCTTTTATGCTTTTTTCTTACTTATTTTTTTTACTTTGAATGTGTTTGCTAAAAGGAACAATTTAAAAACTGCAGGCCTGTTAGTTGGGTGAAGGTTTGAAAGAGGATATCAAATTTGGTTATCCTACATTATGCAAAAGAGAAAAAAATGTCAAATAGAAGTTAATCATTGTGGAATTTGTCACAGAGGGACAAACTCCAGTCTTTTCTGGTAGTAGCTTACAATAATGTCAGCGCAAAAACGATGACAAATAAAAGTTAATCATTACAGAATGTCAGACAAGGAAACTCTCTTCTGTGTCAGTAGCCTACTTTTCGATGTTGAGGTGGGTAATTACCTCCGCCAAGGAGGTTATGTTTTCGGTCGCGTTGGTTTGTCTCTCTGTTTGTCAGCAGGATAACTCGAAAACTACTGCACGGATTTCGATGAAATTTTCAGACAATGTGTATATTGGGACAAGCAAGAGCTGATTCGGATCCAGAACATGATTTGGAATTTATATTGTGTCTGTGACCACATTGCTTCGGCGGAGGTCTGCGCTCTCTCAGCGCTTTTCTAGTTTTCTGCATGTTCTTGAGAGAATTTACTCTGTGGACAATACATTTGTTTATTATGTGCTATTACACAGTTCTTAGTAATGTTGCAGAATGCTCCATTCACTTCAAGGGGATTTATTTCCTTAGCCAAATATTTCCTGGACTGCTGTCGAGGAAAGTGAAACATAATGTTGCCATAACCAAATGAGCTGATCGGCATGTTAACTTCCTCATTTTGAGGAAGCTCATAATGAATGTCAAATATATGTTGACTGATTAATATCTGTCAATGGCAATCACACACACACTGAACATGAGGTGCTTTAATGATCACTTAAACACTCAAGACAGGAATATTTTGAGAGCCCAAAAGATATATTTACCATAAAAGTGTGATGATTGTTCAACAGTACAATAAATATAAAAAATATCAGACTTCTAACCCAGGTGCACTAGTCTAATGTTATCTATCATTAAAAATGCCATGAAAGCAATGATAAACAGTGATCTGTCATCATGTTATTGATATCATAACAAGTGGCCTCTTTTGTGTCTCCCTGACTTTATGCCTATAACGCTGTGCAGTGATAATGTAATTATACCCATCACCAGAATCATGGAAGAATTGGGACAATACTCTTCATTGCATACTCTTCCATCATATATAAGGATAATAACTGAAATCACACTAAAGGTCTTCATAGGCTCCAAAACAATTCAAATTTTATTTTTGTTTTATGATTGTTAAATGTTAAACACAACACCCATTACATATTGGTTAATGGTTTTGGAGATATGGTGACCAACTTCTGCCACAGTTTCTTCCAGTGTGAGCGTACCTAAAAATAAAATAAAATAAAAAGCCACTAATGATTACTTTTACTTCTCTTTTAATTGTACTTTCACACAACTTGACTTGACTACTGCCTGATTGAAATAAAATAGCAATAATGCACAAATTAATCTGTGGCATGGACATACTATTGTATAATGATGATGATGATTTGACTGTAGAATATGGATATATGTATTTCTGCATTATGTAATTTGAACGTTGATGAAAATTAATAACTGCATGTTGTGAAAGCCTTGCTTGGCATCTCTGGTGTTCTCTAACACAGCTGTTTTTGTTGCTTTTGTTGTAGTGGGGACATTCATGGTAGTCCCCAGAAGTTATATGTGCCCCTGTCTGTATGTGTGTGTGTGTGTGTGTGTGTGTGTGTGTCAACTTGTTGCGTTCTTACTCTACTGTATGGAACGATTGGGGATTCTAAAGCAAAACAATGAAAAATAAAGAAAACCAGAGTTGTCAAGCAAAGCTTTAATAGAATATCTATATGTACCCTATGAAAAATATTTTTTAATTACCTGGTGATTGAAAACACAGTGAATGAAGAACATGAAGGTCCCCTGCTGTGAGGTGAGGATGATAAAGATGATGTCCAGAACACCACTGCCCCTCCAGAAGTAGCCCAGTATCCATGGAGACATGATGACAACAGACTGGAAAATAACACGGACTGTTTGGTACCTAGTGAGGGAAAGAGGGGGATCTTGAAAAACTTTGGGTAATAGCACTGATCCACCATTAAAAC
>JAODXP020007108.1:57500-67274 GCA_027497455.2 Sardinella longiceps | reverse complement strand
TTAAAAGATTAAAAGAGGCGATCTTTATGACATAATCTATTAAGTGGTAATGTTTAAAAGATTAAAAGAGGCGATCTTTATGACATAATCTATTAAGTGGTAAGGTTTCTGACTTCCCCCACTTTATTCTATATCCAAATTGTTGACTGAAACCAACTAACATTGGATTAATTCCAATGTGTGGGTTTTGTACTGTTAACACAATATCATCTGCATACATGTAGAGGGATCCCCTCAATTTCTTTGTTTGAAAGTATCAAACTAGCTAATAATACCAATGAAGGTACACCGAACCTTTGTCTGAAGCGTGACCAGTGCTCCAGTCAATGTTAATGTGCCTTTGGCACTATTGCCCTGCATACGTGGGGCAGATGGAGATCACATGTGTTTTATTTTCTAACATTTGGCATTCTTTGGAAACGACTATTATTATATATGTGTGCACACCAAAAAGTAATATTAAATGTGTTTTTTTTTATTCAAAAGATTTTTTTCCATTTAAATAAGTTAAGTCACGCAAATTATTTTTTTTTCCCTAATTAAACATTGGGTTACTCACACAGAAACTCACATCTTTCCTGTGTTACGGTATCATGACAGATTCCGAACTTCTCAGAAATATGGCGCAACTTCTGTGTTTTAAGAAAGATTTATCTTATTCGCCATCGGTTCCACCCGAGAAAAGGGAGAATACATTTTGCAGCGCCATTCCATTTCTACGCAAATGCATACTAATCATTTTGAAAATTGCAAAATGCATATTATCATTACGAAACATGAAAATCTGAAGATCTGAACATCCAAAGGCTTATGAGAGCTTGAGATTGAGTAATGGCAGGCTCTGTCAGTAATAGATGTAATAGACTCTAGTGAAGGTCTTCAGAGGGGTAAAGGGCAGAGGGTCATGGAGTTCCTTAATTTCTTGAAACAGAGGATTATTCTCACTTTTTGAAATTTAAGGCATTTTTTTCAACCTTCATCTCCATGATGCTACTTGCACCATGCACTTTTGCCTCATTGCACCTTGTTGTAACTCAGAACTATTGCACTCCAGCAACATACATACCCCAAGAACTTTTTTTGGAACACTGACTAGAATGTATGCTCGCAGTGTCTATGTTTGGTCAAGGAGCCTGACTAGTGAGCTAGTAGTCTCGAAATTGTGGGTTTGAATCCCAGCTGCCACTGTTGTGCCCTTGAGCAAGGCACTTAACCCTACGTTGCTCTAGGGGAGACTTGCCCTGAAGTAATTGATAGTTGACAAATGTAAGTCGCTTTAGCCCCCCATAGTTTCAGGAAATTCTGTGGGGAAACACTGAACACACACAAAACTTCTCAGCATTATGACTCAGCATAATGGCACAACCTCTGTGTTTGAAGAAAGAGTTATCTCAGTCTGTATCAGTCCCACCCAAAAAGGGAGCGTATGTCATTAGGCAATGCCAGTTGTTTGTGTGCAGTCTCTTCCCCCTGGGTAGTCAAGTTTTCAAAACAAAAATAGCTAGTTTATGACAATTGTGTAAACAGAGTTATTCTTTAATGCAGGAAAGGCGAATATATTTCCATAGATACCCAGATTCACATATTAACCTAGTGGCCTATGTTCCCAGGGCGGCCTATGTTCTCCAGGGCGGCTTATGTTCTCCAGTTCTATAAAGAAAACTTCTGCCTCACTTCCTGTAGCCTCATGTCTGTCGTGTTCATGACACCAGTGTACCCTTAGAATTATATAGTTCTGTGAGTGTACTGGTATTCTACATGATGTTCACAGCACGGGTCAGCCCTGTATCCATCCAGATATAAACCCACAGCTCAAAGTACAGTATGTGTGGTTTGTGTGTGGACTAGAGCTTGAAACGGGCCTTAAAACTAAGACCCGAACCGGCCCCAGTCCGAGAGAACTCCACCCGAGCCCGCCCCGGCCCGTATGATTGACAGCTTCAAAGAGCCCGAACCCGTTTGCAACCCGACATTTTTCAATTGTGCGCATATCAAAGCAGTCAACAATGAGTCATTTTTAGACATAGACGTCTGGCTTTGATCAGCACGTTTACAGCTTCGCTCAACATGCCTGTTTAGGGAAGAATTACCAGTTGTCTTGCTGTCATACTTTAACATCACGTCGCACTTCTTGCATTTGACATAGGCCTACCCCACTGCCTCGTTTTTCTCATTGTGAACGTGCTCAAAATGTTTCCACACCTCCGACCTCGCATTTACTGGCTCGACCAACATGAATTCGCCAAGGGCTAATCTCCGTTTAACTTCTTCTACATACATTTTGCATCTACTAACGCATGCCTGTAGATCGAACGTTAGGCGTATCATGTGATCGCATATTTGCCGAGCATCAGCTTTCAGCCCGAGCCCGAGCCGGGCCCGCTTGGAATAATGAAATTAGACCCTGAACCGGCCCGAACCCGGCAGGTCCTGTTGGGCCCCGTCGGGTTCGGGCAAATATTTCCAGCTCTAGTGTGGACTATATAGGGCATTAGGATTAGGAACATGCAGCCTTAGGAACATATAGCCTTAGATAGAGTTCTTTATTATCCCCTTGGAGATTTTTTTTGCCAGTAAATGTAATGTAATGTAAATGGCATGGGAACACAGAAGACAAGTTGTTATCTGCCTCTGTTTCCTTGACATACTGTACATACAGTATACCCCCCCCCATACAGGACAGGACAGCAATCAAAAAGTCCCTTCTTTATTCATGGCATCAATACAGCTTTGTCAGTAGCGCATAAATATATGATAATAAAAACATACAGTGTAGCATTCTGCTCAGACTTGCTGGACAGGGTGTAGTGCAACTTCCTGTCATGACTTTGTTGAAGAGGTGAATGGCTTGTGGTATGAATGATTGTTTTGTCCTGTTATTTGAAAGGGCAGGGTACAGAGTCCTGCACGGGTCCACTTTAGGAGAACCGCCCCCGCCCGGAACCGTCTAATATTAAACCCGCATCCGCCCGTTTACCCGTGATTATATCAAAGGGAAATCCGTATCCGCCCGGCCCCGTTAACATTCAGCCCGTTAACAGCCTGTACCCGTGAAAAAAATGTAATCATTCAAACTGAAGCGCATTTTCCCATGCACCTCTCAACGTCACCTGTACTGCATGAGCGTCTCATGCACCTCTCAACGTCACCTGTACTGCATGAGCGTCTCCATGCACCTCTCAACGTCACCTGTACTGCATGAGCGTCTCCATGCACCTCTCAACGTCACCTGTACTGCATGAGCGTCTGCATGCACCTCTCAACGTCACCTGTACTGCATGAGCGTCTGCATGCTCGAGAAGAAGAGCACAATAAAAACATGTAGCCATTATTTTTTCTCAAACATTTTGAATTAACCAGGCATGTGTATTTTAATATTACGTAGGCTAACTTCCATGATCCAGTGTCTCATCATACGGTGTGTAAGTTTGAGTGGAAGCTTGAACTCTGCCATGAGCTCCTTCAGAGCCCTTACAGCCAGCATTAATAAGGATGGAAAAAGTATCAACGTGGAAAATAAAAAAATGTAAGCTATCCAGCGTTACCCATGCGGGAACAGTAGGCTATAGGTTATTATCCACAGTTTCAGGTTTGAGCTACGTCCTGCGTTCTTTGATAATAAATGCAGCGGAATACTTTTTTTTCTCACTGCAGCCGAGGCGGGTATTGATATCGTTGTCTTTATGACGGCTACACATATTTTCACTGATATATTATTTTTTTCAGGTTGCAATATAATTATGCTTCGATTGCTACCCGCCCGTTTGTAATTAACAACCCGCCCGCAAATCCGCCCATAAATTTCTGGCACATCAAAATCCGCCCGTTTGAGCAATATTGTACGGCCCGGTGCAGGACTCTGGCAGCGTAGCGAAACCTGCCTGTCTGTAGCAGTTTAAAGGTGGTAAAGAGTGGATGTTTTGGATCTGCTAGGATTTGATCTATTTCACCAAGTGTCCTTTCCCTGTACATGTGCTCTAAGTAGTTTAAATTAGTACCCAACAGTTTGCCAGCAGTGGTTAGTATTTTTCTTAGCCTGTCTTTTTGTGCCTCTGTTGCATTACCTAACCAACAAAGGATGCCAAAGGTGAAGTAAAAATAATAATAATAATAATAATAATAAATAAATAAATAAATAAATAAATAAATAAATCTTTGTCTTTGCTGCCCTTTTTGATGAACAGGTTTTGTGCACTGCTCCCACCTCAGTGTATTGGCTAAAACCTCCACCAGATAGCTATACTCAGTAACTGACTGACTCAGTAACTGCAATGCCCACCAATAACAGTAGAGCCATTTTATTTGTACTTTATGAAGTCTATGGACATCTCTTTTGTCTTTGTTGTGTTGAGAAAGAGGTTAGACTTCTCACACCAATCAAGAAATTCCTCTAAAACTGGGCCATGGTCCTGTTCACCCCCCTGAAGAAAGCTGACTAGCGCAGCATCATCAGCAAATGTAATTAAGTGTCTGCCAGTGTGAGAACAGGGGGGTATTCCTGCAAAGTCGCTAATGATATCGGCGCTTATGTGATTAAGCCTCGTTTGAAGTAGCGTCAACTCAGAGATGAGGCTGAAGCCATTCCATCAACGCAAGTTAGCTGCGCCTGCCTCTCGTTAACTTAAACAAGGCTGCGTGCACGAGCTCAACAGTAGACCTAAATAGGTGATTTAGGAATACCTGATGAACTGTCGTAAAATTAAGGCAGAACTAAAAGAATTTTAAGAAAGAAACTTCGATATGCATACGTCATCTGTTGAATTTTGTGTGAAATAACTCAATATCACATGTTTATAGTAGTAGGCCTACTGGCAATGCAGAAATTTGAAAAGGTGATTGAAAATATATTTTGAATCATAATGTTTGACCATTGCTTGTTGGAACAAATTGCCAGTCTCATGTTGTTCTGTCACAGCAGACTTGCACCTGCAACTGAAATCAATCAATCATTCAATTAAGACGCAGCCTACAACTCGACACCACGTGATGGGCCGGCATGTGTCACGTCTCTGATTATGCATGCATTTGTTTTTAATTCGTAACTAAAATTATTCCTAATAGATACTTCGAAATATCGATAGTAATTTAGTAAAAAGGGGAATTCATGCATGATCACAGTGTTTGCAAAACCTATCAACCTTTATATGGTGGGAAAGATTATTAAGCAGGTGTATGGAACCTTTTTGGGTGACTTGTTTCTGACTGATTGCATTTTCTGAGACACCGCTTTATTAAGCCTTGCAGTTAACCTGCCACGGAGCTGGTTAGTTTGGGAGCATATGTTACCCCAGCAACTCAGCTGCGATTACTGTTAGCGAGAGTAATGGAACTGAACTCACACTAAAACTAGCGCCGCTTGCCGAAATTAGCGCGGCTTAGCGAATAGCTCCGTTGATGGAATACCCCCCAGGTACAGTTGTTTGTGCAGTATAGGGGAGATAAGACACACCCTTGTGGAGAACCAATATTAGGAACAGTTTTGGTAGAGAAAGAGGATCCTGCCTGACTCAGAAAATCTGAGATCCAGACAACCAGGCCTCCATCCAATCCAAAGTCTGCATGCAACCTCTGGGCCAGGGTGTTGGGATTGATGGTGTATATAATTGATGGTAAATATAATTTTTGCATAATTTTGGCACTTCCAGGGGTGCGTACACTAGATGTAGTAGGGTTATACTGTCGTAGCATCATCAATCCCCCTGTTAGGTTCATATGCAAACTGTAGAGGGCCTAGTAGCTGGCGGGTGTGTATGTAAATATTTTTCTTCACTATTCTTTGAAAGCATTTTCATTACAAGTGAAGATAATGAAATGCTTTGAAATGAACATGTGGCCTTGGTAGTACAGGGCCTTAGGAACATTGGTTCTTGGGAACATAGGGCCTTGGAAGTATAGGGTCTCATATGGCCTTAGGAACAGTGGACCTTAGGAACACATGGTATGCTCAGAAGCAATTTCAGCAATCAATATAATAATCAACATGATTGACCCATCTGCCAGCATAGCAACCACCTCAAGAAGCCCTCGCAACTGTCTGCAAACCACTTCCACAGTGATGACCCAGCATCCTAGCAAACAGTATAGCGACCACCATAGCCGCCTTATCTCCGGGCTTGACTATTTAGCTCTATGCTGACGAATGTTCAAGTTGCAGCTAAATGCAGTGTTGACCTAGTTTGACACGTCAGACTATATCATAAGAATGTATAGTCTGAAGCCCACTGATAGACTGTACCTCAATGGAGGGGCGGGTGATTGCGTTGTCTTTCAAACTGCCTCTCCACGTAATAGGCTAGCGTTCCGGCCAGTGGTACCAGCTGGTATATCAAACATTTCCCGTAGCCCGTCGGTAACACGGCAAAGACATCTTTTTCAGAACGAAAACTTCAGTGCACTTTCTTGTTTCACTTTCAAAGAAAATGACAAGTGCAATTCGTCCAAAACTAAAGCCAAAGACGATTCCGCTCTGGTTTGAGCAGGGCTGTCGCCATCGTACAAAGCCCGCCTTACGATTTCCTGTACACATACCGCGCTGTGATTGGTTATCCGCCTCCAGAGGAAGGCTAAAACGGGTTTCTATCAGTGGCCTCTAGACGTACCTCTGTGCAAATTCAAATTTGCTACCACAAGGGTACGTCTAGAGTCTAGGCTAGTGTTGACCAGCTGTGTTTGGTATTAGCCTACTGAAAGAAAAAGGTCTCAAAATTTGGTATATCACTGAACAAATGAACAAAAATACTGGACATATTTACTGAACTGGTAAAGGAGGATAGCTTGATGTAGCTGGATTTAATATAGATTGTTAGTTCTGTTCTCTTTTGAGTGGGTGGTGGTTGGTGGGAGACAGTGACTGAAGATGGGACTGTGTGTTATCCGCTCTCCAACTCAACATATCATAGCAAAGTGAGAGATGGGAGTAGGAAATAAAATAATCAATATTTACTAAAGATATATAGCATGTAAATCCAAAACTCAGGTGATAACAATAGAAAACAGTAAATATTCATTGTATTGTATTATTACACACATCTATCCTGGTTACAATCTTGAGGAAATGAAAACAGAAAACTCATCAACAACTACATAGTTAATGTCACACAATTATATTCTGTTCATTTCTAACCAGCTGATCAGTTTCTCTTCTCGCTCTTCTGTGCATTATGGTTCAGCATTATGGCACAACTTCTTTGTTTGAAGAGAGAGTTATCTGTCTGTATCACTGTCTCTCAAGAAGGGAGGGTCTGCCATTAGGCAATGCCAGTTTTGCAACACCAGTTGTTTGTGTCTCTTCCTCCTGGGCAGTTAAGCCTTAGCCCCCAGTCCCTCAGATAGAAATGATTTTTTTATATTGTACTAAAGATGGCAGGTGTTGAAAGACTTCTGCCCAAGTAATAGGTAAATGAGTGCGAGGATAATGGAAATTAATTTGAGTTAATTAAATATATTCATTAAAGGAATAGTTCATCTCTTTATGAAAATTGGTTATTCACCCCCTTACCTGGAGTTACATATGTGGGTAAGACTAAGAGCATTTTGGTCTCAGTGCATCGATACAAATGCACATTAATGTATGTCATGTAAAAGGAGGTTGTAGTAACACTACCTTTTGAAAACTATGTGAAGAAAACCGTTTTGACATTGTGACATCATGATCAGTTTGCAGATACAGTATATGTTTGGCTTTTTGTTTGTGCATTTTTTTTCCAAAACCAAAACAGTTAGTCATTGAACACTGTAAATAGAATATGTTTTAATGCAGTAAGATGATACAATATTATATTATGTTCATAAATAGCCAGCTTCATGTTGATGTACAGTAATAACCCAATGGCGTACAGTATGTCTCCAGGCTGGCCTTGTCTCCAGAGTTGACTACGCAACTCTCTATTGACCAATGTTGAAGTTGCAGCTAAACAAAGTGGAGATCAGCTGACCAGCTGGGTTTGGTTGAGATTACCAAAAGAGAAAGGTCTCAAAAATGTGTAATATCACTATTTATTTCAAATGAACACAGAAACAATACTGTACATATTTGCCGGACTGGTAAAGGAGGATAGCTCGGTGTAGCTGGTGGCATCATTTTTATTTGTTGGGAAAGAGAATTAGCCTTTCTCTGCTGATGTGGTGGGGGTTGGTGGGAGGCTGTGGAGTGGAGCTTACAGTGACTGAAGATGGACTGAAATACTGTCCCATCGGTGTACAGACTATGAATGTAATACAGATAGACAGAAAATAGCTCATATCAATGAACTACTTTGCTTGAGGCATCACTGGCCTCTTTGCAAAACATATCAAAACAAAGTGAGAGATGGGATTGGGAAATGAAATGATTAATATTATTTAATAGAGATATAGCATGTAAACACAAAAATTCACAGGGTGATAACAACTGACAACTTTAATTCATTGTATTCCCTGTCTTCTTACACACATCGATTCTGGTCACAGTCTTGAGGAAATGAAAACATAAAACTCGTTAACAACTACAGTATGAATTAAAGTATTAATTAACTTCTGTTCATTTCTAACCAGCTGATCATTTTCATGCTCACAAAAGTAGCTCAGTAGCCAGTAAGTCTTGTCAGATGTACAGTAGGGACTTAATAAGTTGCAGATGTATTGTGGTGCTACTTCATGTAAGGCTTTAAAAATAATTCTATATTTCCAGTGCAGTTCACACAGCACAGGAGTGATTATATAATAATTATTACCAATAATTATCAAATCCTGAACTCCGCTCATTCTTAGCCTTATCACATAATTTCTTGTGGTTGCTCTTCATCTGCTGCATCAGACCCCTAATGCCCTCAGAGTGCAGCAGGGAATCTGCTCCAGTGATGCGCCCCAGTGCTGATGTCATTTCCTGCATCACCATCATCAGCGCCTCCAGCTGCACCAGGTGTCGTGTCTGCACCTCAGCCACGTTTCCTACCGCACTCAGCTCCCCCAGCTGATTGACAGCTCTTCTAGTTTTAGCCTGGATGTCAGCAACCACCTCACGGTCCCTAGACAAACACTTCAGTAGGGCTTCTGTCTCACTTATCCGCCTGTCAGCCAGCTGAATGTCCTGCTGAACCTTCTGTATGTCAGATTCATATCTGGACACGTTGTAGGAGTAGACACTAATCTGAGACTCACAGTTCTGCACCTCACTGCTAGCAGTATTTACAGCATCAGAGTAGCGATCTAAGTCCGTCTGCCCAACTCCAACCATGGCTCCACCTGAGAATAGTTTTGATAGAGATAAGAAATAAAGATAAGATAAGAAAATAATTTAATATGTTTAATGATGAAGTGTTAGTATTGGTTACCACTGGCATCGAGAGTGCATTCACATGTTCGGCACATATATTAATAATTAATTGATTAAATTAATTAAATACAAATAAACTATTGAGAATCATGAGGCATGAAGTTGAAGATGTATTTTCTTACCGGCGATCCATCCCACAATTGGGATAAACATAATCCCAATCCCAGCGTTCCGTATTCTCTCTGCCTCGTCTCTCTTGTTCCTCTGATCATTCAAGGTAGCTTGTGCTGTTTGCAGGTTTCTCCAGGCTGTCTTCAGGGATGCTCTGTACTGATCTAACATGGCCTTTTGGGAATTGAGATGGATGTATAGATTAGCTACCTCTCGCTGGCTGGCCTGTTTCTGCCTGGCAACTTTACCTTGCTCTGCAGTGAGTCGCTCAGTGTCCCCATCCAGACGTTTCAGCTCGTTTCTGGCGGCCTGCTCGGACTTGTCCAACTCTCGCTTCATGTTCTCAATAT